>JAOQGN010058713.1:0-12584 GCA_027564295.1 Himantozoum antarcticum
GCGCTGTGATTGGTCGAATGGTTTTTTCGGAGGGGGTACCGATCTGCTCACACTATACTACTAATAATAATAATAATAATAATAATAATAATAATAATAATAATAATAATAATATAGTCATCAAAGTAAACAAATTAATTATTTGTAGACTGTGTCCGTTTCATTTAGGATAGCCGTATGCCATATCTAGAATATTTCCGGTCGGCCACCTGTGTGTGCATATTTTCCTCTATATTATTTATGGAACTGAAGTTTCCTCTCCTCTACAACTCCTTGCTATCATCAAGGTATAGACCAAACTGCAGTTTCCTCTCCTCCACAACTCCTTGCTATCATTAAGGTATAGACCAAGCATCAGTTTTATAGGTCTCTCCTGGACCAATATATTAAGTTCATCACAACATATTTCCCACTTCCTTACTATTCAATAAATCTCTTGCAGTTCAACTTTATCCTTCGAATACATCCAAGTGTATAAAATGGGCAGACAATAAAACTACAAATTAGCATTATAACTACAAAACTACAAGTATATAACTACAAGTATACAACTACAAAAACTACAAATCTATAAAACTTTTGAATAACGTTGTCATCAACCTGTCACTCGCACTTTGCTTTTTAAAGTGTTTGACAACATATAGACGCTGCCGGGCCTTTACCACTGCAATTTTGATGCGATCTGAAAAAGTCGTCTATAACTACACCAAGGTACCTAACAGAGGTAAAGATTTCTATCTGTATCCCAGAAATAACAATATTAGGTGTATCAGTCCTTTTCCTGTGGGTAGAAAAAATAATCCCATTTGTGTTCCTTGCATATCAAGGAAGCCAAGCAAGTAAGATTTATGCTAAGTAAGATGCATGTACTTGTATATCAAATCTAAGTCATCACATTTCTTAACTAATTGTTGTTCATCAGAAATATATGAGTTCAGATAACTAATATTATATATCAAACTTATTATACACATATCATCAGCATATTTGATTACTTAGGTGTTATCGCTGACAGCTCGCAAGCTATCTGTGTTTATGGAAAATAATACTGGGCTCAATATTGTGCCCTGTGGAGTGCCTGTGTTAGTGGTAATACAGTTTGACTGCCTTTGATCTGCTTGGGTGTATTGTAGTCTGTCTCTAAGGAGGCTGGGAACCCATCTTGCAACATTAATATATGGTTGACATAGAGTAGTAGTTCGCTGCTGGACACTGATCATATTGAATGCTGAAGAGAAGTCAAGGAGAAGGCACCTAGCGTAGTTGCCTGCTCTATTATCAATGAAGGTGGTTACCACTGTAAGCAGGCATAGGATGGTATCTTGGGTTGCTCTATTTGCCCTATAGGCGAACTGAAGTGCATCTAGTGGAGTGTTAACAATTAGATACTTTTTAATGATCTTTTCTAACACCTTGGCGACACAGCTAGTTAGTGCTACAGGTCTATGGTTTTAAACATGCAGGGTTTCTTGGTCTTAGGTAAGGGTTAGCATGAGGAATGCAAAAGTAAAGCATTGTCACTCGTTTTTCATGTCTATATTTATTTACATAAGTGTACAGGCTATATTACATTAGTTACACAATTCAACTTAATTAATGTAATTAGTTAATATATTAATTAATTGAACTACATGTAGTTTACTAATTAACTTATCAATTAATTACATTAATTTGCATCGTAGTAGGTTAGGGAATACAGAAATATATACTTGGGCATTTGTAGGGTCTATATACAGTTAAAAGTATCAATAAAGTGACTGACTATGTTAAATAATACTTTGGGAAGGTTGATGATTTCTAAAAGAAAAATTCTTTACATAAAATGAGAGTCAACAATTTAATTTACCTACAAACATACAGTATTTTCTCATTTAAATACATTAAATAATAGATGCATGTCTCTATGTGTCTGATAGAGAACAAGAAATAAGGCAAGTGTGAATAGTAGATATATATTAGCTGTATGAGTATGGGCTGCTGCATAGTCCGGACACCATGGACACTGATATGAGCCACACGTTAGACACACAGTTAGCTTGTTAAACTCTATACGATCTATGATCCGCTGGGTGAATATACCTGTAAGCAAGCAATGTATCAACATCAACGTTTACCTAGATAACCTCGTATTACTCTCTACCCATCTACGCTATAAGTGACACCATGTCGGTAGTCATGGCAGAAGATATAGCTCCAGAACATGAAATAATGGCCAAGTAATGGCAAAATAGAGGTCAAATATGGCTAGAAAAAGACTCCAAAATAAATAAAAAATGAGAAAAATTGAGACGAATGAGGTTACTAATGAGATTACTAATGAGGTTACTAATGAGGTTACTAATGAGGTTACTAATGAGATTACTAATGAGGTTACTAATGAGATTAATAATGAGGTTACTAATGAGGTTACTAATGAGGTTACCAATGAGGTTACTAATCTATTGATAAAAAGTTATGGAGAACAATTTACTTATACTTTACTGGCCACTAAAATTGGCAGCATTCCAATTTTGAATTAATTATGTTGAAAAAATAAATTCCTGATAACAATTCAATTATGTGATAATGATTACATATCACACATGTCGTAAATATTTGACTTGCTACAAATATGCTGTGCTGCGAAAATACTCCATATTGGTACAATTTCACTGATCAGAAGTTTTCCAATGTCACTGTTAGTGTCGGGATAGTACTATCACATACCTGGTTCAAAGAAATCCCACACTCGAACAAAATGGTTCTGAGTTATATTGGAAGCGGTTCTTCTCCGTTGTGCATTGACTGTTACACAATTATCTAGTGTTCTATCAAACTACAAATGAAAGGCAGACGGACAGTGTAATAGTGGGTTGTACTTGCGGCATATGCTATATAGGGTATCTGTGGGACCACTTGTCATACTGGCAAAAATAATGTGGCAAGGCCATAATAATTTAAGATATCTGATTGATCAAACTACAACTCGATAAGTTTACTGCGTACATATATACTATTACATAATATATTATTGATTGATTGATTGATAAATTTATTGGTCTTAAGATATACTATATGAATAATATAACTATGAAATTAGGCTCGATGTACATTGCTGCATGCTTACTAAAAGATAATTAAGCTACACTATAAATAATAAATAAGAATAGGTAAAATAAATAAGCTACACCACAAAATCATTAAGCTAAAAAGCATCAGACCAGCTGTAAAAATAAAACAAACCAACCTACTAAAAACAATATGTTGACTGTCTAAAGATCTTCTCGTTCAGAAATAAAATCATGTGTCGTAAAAAGAATTTGCTACCTATTACGTATTACTGTATATATTTATTGTTTAGTAGTTTTAAAACATACTGATGGTAGTAGACTAAGCAGCTATGTACAACATGTTCAGAATCTTGAGATATGATGAAATATGAAATATGAAACTATGGTGTCATAGTAGCGATAATAATTATTATTATACGGCTCGGCACAAGCATCGAAGCAGTCGAAGAAGAATAATAATGATAATATCATGTCGTCTCGTCAAGAATGTTAGCCTAAGTGTTAGCCTAAGCTTAGCCTTAGCTTAAGTGTTAATCCAATGGCTCCAGGAGATATTCGAGGGAAACTCATTGCGGATGCATATTATTACTAGTTTGATTGACAAGGAGAAAAATCTTTCTACAGGAGAGAAGCCTCCAGGTTGTCAGTGAGACTCAAACCCACGTCTTTGCAGCTAACTTACCTCATTACAACAAGACTAAACTGGCAAGAGCGCTACCAACTCTACCAAAGAGTGCTACCAACTCAGCCACTTAGACCTACTACATATTGATACTCTCTGTTTGATTTTGAGTAATGCCAGAAGTAAATACGTGTACTTGCATTGGGATGGTTGAATTGTGTCCTAATTACACAACATTGTCCAAATCTCTAAATTTGTTTTAGGGCTGCAGTAGGGTAGGGTAGGGTCAGCTAGGGCTGCAGTAGGGTAGGGTAGGGTCGGCTAGGGCTGCAGTAGGGTCGGCTAGGGCTGCAGTAGGGTCGGCTAGGGCTGCAGTAGGGTAGGGTAGGGCAGGGTAGGGTCGGCAAGCCGACTCGACTCAGTCGACCCAACAATACAGGGTCATTGATTTGTAGTATTTAGGGTCAAGTATAATTCTTGTTGCATAATATGTTTGGTACAATGTAAACCTCGGACTTGCTAGTGATTTGCTGACTTATTTACTAACTGATATAATTATAACTTAATTAATTATGTAAATATATTTCGCTGGCCCGGAATTCGATAGTGCCAACTGGACAAATGGTCATTCTGTATTAAATTAAACTTGAAGTTTTGAACCGCTATAACTTGGTAATTATTGCACAGAAATCATTGAAATTTAAATCATGTTTAGGGAATGCTCGAATTTCGTAGCATACCAATTTTCTCCATACACAAATAGTTAGATAGGAAGAAAATTAAATTACCAGATGGCATTATTGTATATTGAAGTCGTTCAAAAAATGGACATACAATAGAGCCAACTGTCATAGGCTACAGTGGTATGACTGACCAAATATTGAATAACAAGCTTATAGTGAATTTTATTTACAATATACAGTTGGAGTCCCACCCAAGATACACAAATTACAATATCTGTGCTGGATATATATATATGTACCATCTTTACTTCAGTCTCAGTGGAAAACTTTAGCTTACAACCAAGCTGAAATTTGTTTGGCTGATGTTATGCTATCTCCTTCGAGCTGGAGTATGACATGACATTATTGTATACTATTCCAGTTTCACTAGCTCCCATAGGCCATGAATTCACACGCAAACTTTGACAAAAGCTAAGCATTAAGAACTAGTAAATGTATTGTGGTAGATTTGCCACCCTCCTGTCTTGATACTCACCCGTTTGCCGTATTCTTAGTTCCCTACATGCTGTCTCTATTATGCTTTATGCCGCCGTCTGATGGCAGTACCGGCTGAGCAGTCAGATGGTATGAGCCGTCTGACCGCCCTTTTTCCTGCCGCCTTTATACAGGGCAGCGATTTATATTCTACCCTTTCAGTACAGCTTTGATGCTCACGCTGTTCAGTTATACTAATAAATATATCCTTTCATACTTTACCTTATCCTGCTCTGTTCCTTTCTATGTGCTGTGTTGGACCCGTCCCTAAACCCTCCCCCAATTTACTACCTGAGAATAGAGGACTCCCACCCCCCTTCCCTTCCCTATATTTACTCCACATATACTCAAGCTCTCTTGATCGGCTGATGCCGGCTGGAGACGGCACCATACTAAGAGAGTTCTAACTGGTCTCCTCCCATACAAGTTGCCAGGGATCCTGTGACTGTTTCCCCCTGCTCTAATAGAAGAGGGATTATCTAATATTATGCCCCCTGCTCTAATATACATGAGTGGCGGCTAACGGTTACATTATTTAAAGATAATATGCTTCATCATGCTTCTTGAAAACTGTCAGTATAACAGTAGCTTTTATAGCCAATTGAATCATAATGATAAGCTCTGCCCTACCTGATCACAATCAGATAATCATTGTATGACTGGATTGTAATCAGTTTGAAACCTTGAGAAAATATTTCAAGGACAGCATATCCTCCTAGGTAAAGCCTAGAAACATCTAACAACTAACTAGAGGTAAAACATCTCTAGGGCAGCATGTTCACTTTAGGTAAAGCCCAACAAATGCATTTAGAGGACCACCTTAGGCCTTTATTAGGCCTTTCCTAGGCTTTACAGGCTCTGTTCAGGATGTTATCAGGACATATTCCGGTGCTTTGCATCGGTTTTACCTTAGCAGCTTGATCGAACCAAGAAGGAATCTTACCAGATTGTCAAATAAATGCCTAGTAGGCGAAATGTTTTGTGTTTTATGTTTAATTGTTATGGTTGTCGGTAATTGTTCGTATAGCTAATTTTAATTTCTTTGCTTGGCAATCACGACAAGACTACTATGCACGACTACTACACATGACAACTATACAGACAACGGACAAATAATGCCTGCAACTGCAACCTGTCCCAGACCCGGTGGTGGTGGCGGTGGTGGTGGTAGCGATGGTGGTGGTAGCTGGAATTAGCAGTTTATATTCACTTAAGGTGCCTTCCAGATGGCTATCTCAATACAATTCTGAAACTGAGGAATCAGTTAAATCCAAATGCATTCATGGAATTTGCCAAAATAGTAATACTTTGGAACATTTTGATTGAGACTAAGATGCCAGGTAGCCCTAAAGGTCTTATTGAAAATCAAAGGCCACCTGTTTATCATGTTTTTGCTTGTCTGTTTTCGCATTGCTTTAGGTGGCAATCTAATAGGTGAGCTAGTCGAGGGAAACCCACCTGGCCTCCAGTTCTTTACCTGCTGATCAGAACACAGGAAGCAGCTTTATGAAAGGCCACAATAACTGAGAACCTTGCTCCGCGTTCTCTTCCTTGTTTGATTTAAACTCTCCTTAAACAATAGCAATGAGGCTCCCTCATCCCTTATAGCCCTAAAAAGTCCCTCGTCCCTCACTTGATGTCCAGCGATAAACTGCCTCCCTCTTGTCCTCAAACGGCCAAATTTGGATAAGTTTTGAGGTGTTTTGGCAAACAATAAACAAAAACTGCTCCCTCTCTCATTACATTTTCAAAATTTCCTAAACGCGGAGCAAGGGTGAGTTATTATGGCCTAAGAATCTTGCTCAATAATTCTTAGCAGAGAAAATTTGACCGCAACTAGAACCGGAGATTCGTTATCATACTTGATCATGGAACAAGCCTTTGTTATAAAGAAAATGGAGGGAGAATTCAGAGTAATCACCTTCAAGCCAATTTTGGATCTTCCATACTTGCATCACTGTCATTCGATTGTTGTATGTGAAAAGAGCAGGGTATATACTACACAGGAATGCTGCTCTTTTTTTTACTAATATTAACACACGAAAAACTGCGGAATTATTGCTTGTTTCTTCACAAACAGCTGATACCATTGATTATATTTATTTATTGATGACATCGGTAATAATATGGATATACATGTATAAGGAAAGATAATCACAAAATATTGTAATTTTTTATTCCTTTTTGAAATTTTATGGAGTAATTAAATCATGATTCGTTATCTCGATTAGGCACAATTAGTTATAAATAATTATAACAATCTTCTAAGGGAAAAGGATATTTTGTTATGATTTTAATGGTTTCCTTACCATTGAGGTGATAACCAATACACATAGCACGCATTTGATGATATAGTGGGTAAGACAGAGTCTGTTGACCTTATTCTTGCCCTCAGCAGCATCT
This sequence comes from Himantozoum antarcticum, assembly GCA_027564295.1. NCBI lineage: Eukaryota > Metazoa > Bryozoa > Gymnolaemata > Cheilostomatida > Bugulidae > Himantozoum > Himantozoum antarcticum. The sequence goes on from JAOQGN010058713.1 coordinate 7,293, forward strand.
TGGGTGCCACTGAAAATATAAATCATTTTGAGAAAATACACCATGTTTAACAGCTTAGTAGAAATTTCATAACGCTGCCAAACCCATAATTGATATTGTCGATGTATCATTTATTGATTTAATTATCAATAAATGCTATGAACGTGTGAAATTAACACTAAAGCTGGCCCAATAGAAAATCCACCCAAAATATAATTTCAGCATTATTATATTTTAGTGTATTAATAATTGTAATCAGTACTCAGCTTATAATTATTTATTAAATTCTTGCAAATTTAACTTTAAAATTCTTGCAAATTTCCAAAGTTAAAATTCTTGCAAATTATAAGCATTATAATAAAGTACAAATATTGCGATATTTTTTAACTAAAAACCCTGAATGATATCTTTGAACTTGGCTAAGCGTAAAAGCGTACATAGCTGCACCTATTAATAGTACCAAAAGACACTGACCCAGCTAAATCTGGATGAGATGATGACAAACAGCTTGAGATAGTATGTCGGTGGTATTATTAGGCAATGTGAGAAATTATGATTAACACTGTCTACTCTCCATTGATATATTCTGAACATCCAGTGTAGTAACTATCCTCATTCCGTGAAGCATTGGACAACACTTTGTGGGTAAAAGCTTAAGTTAAAGCTGGTATTTGCAAATTTCGAAAAGCGTAACTGGGCCAATTATTTTATTGTATTTGTATGACCTGAATCGTTTTAGTTTTAGTTTCCGTTTCCGTTTTATTGCATTTCACATTGATCAGTAATTAACTAATTTTATTTAGGCTAATACAGTGAATCAGCATCACCAATCATTTTGTCAAAATTGCAGTAAACGGCTTTCTCAAATCAGCTAAATAATTATGTACTATGTAGGCCTATAGTATATTTAGGAGCTTGAAAAAGACATCTTATTATTTCCTTTGGCTAACATTAAAGAAACATTGAGACAAGAAACATTGAGAAAAGAAACATTGAGTGACTCGGTTAGGGTAGACCATGCATAAAATAGTGGTAGTATACTGTAATGGTAACAAAAGTGACAACAGTGGGAAGTGACACAAGTTATCGGCAAAGATCTGGGTTTGAGTCTCACCGACTACCTGGCAGTTATTATCCCGAAGGTTTCCTCGATCATGTATTGATCCTAGCACTAGCATCTGTACGATGTCTCCTAGTGATTACACTAGATGTATCTGGAGATCACATATTGAATTAAAGATACTTACTCTTGAGGTGGGTCAGGCAGACCGAGTGTAAGAGGTGCTGCAGGTCTAGGCGCGATGTCATCTTCTTCATGGCTACTGTATGTCGGTGAAGAGGACGATTTTCTGCGCTTAGGGTTAACAGAAGACCGGCGTGGCTTAGATAACGATCTTTGCTTTGCAACAGATTGCTCTTTAGTAGAACTTGTCACAAGAGGACTCTGTGAACCAGAGCTTAGTTTCTCACTGACAATGGATAGGTCTTGAAGAGTATTGCCTGTGGACCCACCCGTTGGCATGTTCATATCAAGAGTATAGGCTGAGGCTAGTGTCTCATCGGAATGTTGATGTTTGTCTGTAGAAAAATCTACATAAGATGCGGAGATACATAATAACAATACATATGCATTGCACATGTCCTTGGAACTGCAACATCGATACGGTACATGGTGGATTGTACTACGGGTACAATTTCTTTTCAGTTTAGTCGCTTTGACCTTAGCGTATATCTGGGGTTTGGGGTTGTAGTTTTGAGGGTGGGGTTTTGGAGTGTCAAATTGGTAAATGGTAATGCGAAACTTGATGTGAAGCGAGCTAACTGAACTGAAAGGGAATTTTACCAGACTATGGCATGTCGCATGTATCATAATAGGCTCCACGGAAATTGGAAAACATGTATAAGAAAGCGTTGTCTTGATCGAATTCAATTTTCGATTTAAAAATGTCAGTTTTGATAAAGAATTATGTTAAAACTGGATATACTAGAAGCAATGCATTCGTCAAAATTTATTAAAAGATACATTTTTTCGTCATAATAAATTGTAATATATTTTGAAATGATCGTAGTAGGCCTACGGTTGTTTTTATACTCTGATGATGGCACATGGAATTTTTGCCGATATAGACATGTATGTTTTAAAATTTGTTTGTAATAAACTTTAACAAATACAATGTTTCTAGTATAATAATTATTGAGTTTTAACTTTTCAATTATTTGTACAAATTCCATTTTATTTTCTATTAGATGGTCATGATGAGCAGGGATGATTAAGTGGTTTAAGGTTGCAGCACCTCGTTCATGAGGTCCTTGGTTCCAACCCAGAAGCAGTAATAAATAATTCTCGGCTAAGAATCCCTTTTTCAACATTGCTCCCTAAAGTTGCCCCTTGTGTTGTGACTAGCAGGTAAAATACTGGAGGTCTACAAGTAATATTCATGTAATGCCTTCGGGCAAATTGGATACACTTGAAAAAAGAAGGAAAACAGACAAGCATGAATTGGTTTACAAAGTTACCAGTAAGAATGGAAAATGGTATCCAATGCTTTCAACTTAGGGTTTTTCATAAGGAGTTAAGAGCATCAAGAGTGCTCTTCCACTCTTCCTTTTCATTGTAGAAAGTCGTTGCTAACATAGCACCTGGCACCACATGGCCAACGGTTTGCTCTATTCGCACACTTGCACATCACCACTATTCTCAGGCTATTCTCACATGATAGTGAGAATAGCTCCACCTTACTCATTACGTGGTCAAGTGATATAACGTCCAATGCTCAATGGACCATGAATAGAATGAAATGGTCCTCATGCTGATGTAACTACTACTACCACGCTCAATCTGAAATGACTCTTGGCTTCCATGTTGAAGTTATTTTAATTGGTCAGCAGAACTAAGAGAAAGGTTTCATTAATTCTAGAAATTGCTTCCGTACTCATATTTGACGGGATGACCTTGCTATGTTCAAGAGGTACATGGCGACATACCTGAAGAAGTGGCTGGTGAAGGGCTATCGCTGCTGACAATATTTTCATTAAAGTCGGCTGATCTATTGCTCGGCATAGCTGGTTCACTTCTGGTGCTACCACGTGGACTCTCCGATAAAAGACTAAGGACCTCATCTACAGCGTAATAACAAATATTATACTAAATATTTCACTACAGTTTTATTGTTGGCAAGTTCCAGTGAGTTATAGGATTACAGCTACTAATTATTACAAGGTTGATGGCAGTCTACTGTTGACCAGGATTGCCTGTGTAGTCATTATCAAATGAAATACAAAATTCGACCACATATATATCTGTGCATATACATATACATGTGGATCTGCATTGTTAGCCTGGCTTACCAAGCCACTAGCATTGGGAGTTATGTGCTCACAGATAGGTGAAAGTTGTTGGGGTGGGGCATGCTTTCACCCCACTAACTTTCGCCAATCCGTGAGCACATAACTCGTAATGCTAGTGGCTTGGTAAGCCAGGCTAGTGCATTGTATGTATAAGCAAAAGCTCACTACGATTATAATAGTAGTGTTGTCTGCTGACAAAAGGAATTTTTATGCCACAGTTGCATGTATGTTATATGTATATGTATAACTATGCCTTAGTTTGTTGTCTCATAAAATCAATTAGAGATATAAAGCTATGAGTGTCGGAAAAGGTTTGTTCAGAGTTCACTAAAAATAATACCATAGGAAAAAGGATAAACATATGTTCATAAGCGATAAGCCGATAATGGTTTAACGATCTAAAACAGAGTACCCTACTATTTGATATATTTATCACATTACAATTGAAGTTGATGGAACATAGTTTCATCCTCGATTAATCGCTCATGGTAATTAATCGCTCAGATGGTAATTAATCGCTCAGATGGTAATTAATCGCTCAGATGGTAATTAATCGCTCAGATGGTAATTAATCGCTCAAATGGTAATTAATATCAAAATTGGTAACTCAATCGATATCATTGATGACTTCCTTTGTGATAACTTTGATGATAGCACATCTATTCACAGTGGCCCCAATGCCAGGCGGGTCATTGTTTGATAGCAGCTTCTAAAGCTGCACTTTACACTCATTCTTCTCCCTTTTATAAATAGATTGATTGACTGACGGACTAATTGATTGATTGATTGATTGATTGATTGATTGATTGATTGATTGATTGATTGATTTATTAGCCGACAGTAATCTGTAGTGACACTTACCTTTAAATGTATGGTATGACTTCTGGCGTCTATGCCGTTGTTTCTTGGGTTTGGTTGACATTACTGCAACGTTACAGTAAAAATTACCTAGCAATGTCTCTTTAATATCAAAATAGCAACTGCAACAGAAACATAAATCTATTGTGACACTGTTGATTAATCACTATTAATGGAATGTTAACTGCTTAACAAGATCAAATAGATGAAGTTATTTTGTTTCAATTAATCATACTATAAGGCGCTGTATGGTATGCTTTAACATGCATGTAGTTACTCCATGCTTTTAATGCTCCTACTTTTGTAATGAACATTTGATTATCTCACCGAGCTAATAATAATTAGCACAAGTCCCATGATGGTGTTAGTTTTCAGGAAATATGATTCACACACGAGCTTTTTCTAAAATTGTGGGCTAAAATCTTAGTATAAATCCCTTTCAGAGAGTAACATAGCTTGTTTATGCATCAGAGGTGGGGACTCGATTCCAAAGATTTGAATTGATCATAATTTCATAGACTTCAAAGTGAATTGGGAATTACATCCTGAAGATTCTGACTTGAATCTGACTTCACATAATTATACTAGCTAATTGAATTGAGTTGAATCCTCTCTGATTTGAATAACTTCAGATTTGACTTTGACTCTGGAATATCGGGTTTGAGAGAGACTGCATTGGGAAAAATTTGAGAATTGAGTTAAAATCATTTAATTTGGAGGACACATTTTGGCAGTGACAAGCTACCGACAATATTACCTTGATGCATAGACCTTGATGCATAGACTGTAATATTATGTTATTAGTGTCACGATAAAAAATCTGCATCTATGCCAAATTAGCAAATTAGTCTGGAATATGTAAACTGTCTGAGCAAGTGTAATTATTATAATGTACATATAGTAGCATAATTACATAATTGTAAACCAACATCAACATGTCAATCTTGGTCATGTCCCCGATTCTGATGATGACTTCGAGATGCCAGATGCATTACCTCCATTTGCTCAAAGAGCTTTCCATGCTCTAAAAGATCCAGATTTCTTATCAATACGTGGAAATTTATTTGAAAAACCAGACAACATATCTGAATTAACTTGTCAACATTG
>JAOQGN010058824.1:0-11451 GCA_027564295.1 Himantozoum antarcticum
AAAAATCAACTTGGGCATTCAACTTGGGCATTGTCATTTCAACTCGGGCATTTTTTGAGTCTCTACTCAAAAAAATTTCGGCCTTTTTTTTCAAAATATGCCCAAGTCAAATTTCCATCCCATTACGCCCCTGTCCACTCCCAACTCTGAAATCGAGTCTTAGACTTGATTAGTCTTTGCTTAGAGTGTACACTGTTATATTATCATATAAGATAAGGTGGATGGTTCGTTATATAGAGCTTTTTATTTGATTTAATATTTGGAAGCCAATTGCTCCATGCTTAATAACATCCTCTGCTGCCAGTCACTCTGGCCGCGCAGGTCTGCGCACATGCTCATATAATACAAAGATATAACACAAAGTTGTATAACATAACGGATCCCAAGAACTACAAATTACACCTCAGGCTTATACTGCTGTAACATATTCTACCCATGGTTGCGCACAATATTTAGCGATAAAATCTTGTGATTATTAGACCTCCGACTGCCAATATAAGAGAACAGGCAACACTGCAAGGCAATGTTGATATATTTAATATTGTATTGCAATGTTGATTGAATTTATTATGCTCAGAACGTAAATCATTAAAATTCAGTTACTACATGGTAGCATAGCAACGTCAGTAAAATCACTTGATCATTTAGATACAACTAAGATCTCAAACCTCATTAATCTGTTTTTTGCAGAAGAGTGATAGGAATTAATAAAATGAAACCAATATAATACATATAAAAAAGAAAAAAGTAAAACAAACAATATAATAAATAATTGTGATCAACAACCTTACGTGGTCTTCAGTCTAGACTCATTGCATTGACAATATAATGCAACTAATGATTGTTACATGTATGTGGAAACCGGAATAAGGAACAGCTAAGCACTAAATATTATTCATGAAACCTGGACTAAGATACACCAGATGGCCACACTATATATAATATCATGATATACATCTTAAATAGACACATTCCCAGTATTATTATGCCAACTGAACACTTATAATTAGTTGGCTATACTTTTCAGAGTATAACAGTGAAAGATTAGAAATGTACCCCAAGAAAAGCATACGCATTCTTACGATATGAATAAATACTACATGACATACATGTGTTATAGGATTCTATAATTAGTAATCATGATCTTAGTGAAGATACTTCATAGTGAACCAATAGGCCAATTAGGAAGTCAGAGTAATTAGGTCAAGTAGTAATTAGACCAAGCCAAAACCTGATCTTCAACTTAAAACATCACCATGTCCTCTTCTTATCTATTATGATAGACAAATGAACAAATTAAAATTAATTATGTAGATACAAACAATTATAATATCATTTTTTCAGCTGTTGCCAATGGTAAATTTAACCACCACATCCTCCACAACCACCCCCACAGCCACATCCTTATTGAAATTGTTATTGAAACAGCTGAACATAATTATACAACGGTTGCAGAGTAATGCTTTTTTGATTATAATGATGAAACTATCAAATGTACCTTGAGAAAAGCATACCATATCCCTACTAGATATCCCTACATATCTCTACCATATTACTAAAAATATTATGATATAGGATCATGATCTTAGTGAAGATATTTCCCCCAATTAGAAAGTCTGTAATAATTAGGTCAAGTGGTAATTAGACCAATCTGGAAGGCCTGACCTTGACCTTAAAATGCGACTATAGCCTCGTCTTATATCATACGATAGACAAATGAACAAACCAAAATTAATCATACTTATACAGACAATAACATAATTAACTGCCTTCAGCTGTTGCCAACAGTTTGTTAATTTTAACCACCACAACCACCTCCACAACCACCTCCACAGCCACCTCCTCCTCCACAACCACCACCTCCTCCACCGCAACCACCACCTCCTCCACCGCAACCACCACCTCCTCCACCGCAACCACCACCTCCTCCACCGCAACTACCACCTCCTCCACCGCAACCACCACATCCGCCACAACCACCGCTTCCACCACCACCGCATCCACCACCACCGCATCCGCCACCACCACATCCGCCAATACCACCATCTCCTGCACAGGCACAAGCATCTCCAGCAAATCCACCACATGTAGCACAGGCTGCTAATCCAGCACACCCTCCCCCACAAGCACCACCATAATAGCCGGCATGCATCCAGTGATTGTGGATGTAGTAATTAGATGGTGATGCCATCATCCACCCGGCAGCAACAATCAAAGCCAAGGCAGCTCCATCATTATAAGTTACAGACTTAGTTCCACGTGTAGTACTACGATATCTGGAGGGAGTAGGTTGAACACCCAGTGTGTTAGCATCTTTAGGTGGAGTAACACCAGGGGGTGGTGGCTGACACAAACAAGTCAACACAGCTACACTGAAAGCCATGCAGAGCTTCTCTGGAACATTGTGAGCATCGCCTATTATTATCTAAAAGTAAAATCAGACATAAATAAGACAAAGCAGTGTAAATGGCAAACATGTAATGTGATAACAACCAAACGAACTGGAAGCATTGGAAGAAAATGTTGGATTCAATGTGATGTTTCGATGGTAAATCACAAATGTGGTAGGTGTGTATGGCAGAGTGGTATAACGTGACACTCTGCCGTACAGCAATGTAATAAAGTATCTCTCACTTAGAAGCTGGATATCTAAGTCCTATAAGAAGTTTTTCCTCCTTGCCAATCATACTAATAATTGTATCACACTTTGCCGTTTGAATACTATTTATAGCAAGATGCATGGCCAGCAAAATATAAAATGATTATGATTATTATAAATGACCCCAGCAATACTCGGTAACGCAGCAGGCTGCTTATAAGGAGTTATCTTCCCTTTAGGGTATGCTAAGCCCAATCTGTATTTCAAGCACTGCCTGACTGGTCTCCGGTGGAAATACCAGCACTGGCAGGTGAACAATTATAGTGTGTGTGTGTTACAGGACCTTAATTCAGCAATGATGGCTTTGTTGTCAAAGTATGAGAGTAAAATTTTTTGTAAAATTCACACTGGGATGTACTATTTACCACAAATTATTAATTGTTTTATAGCATTGTACTCACAAGGCCTTCCTTCAAGTCCATATCAATGTCATTCAGCACAAATCTGTTTGATTTGACATTCTGGTCTGGTATGTGATTCCACAAGCCTGGTTTCTTGTCATCAACGGTACTCAGCCTCACTTTCAGGTTACCAGGATTCCCAGGGGTGCCCCGTTGGTGCCTGGTGCCTAGTGTGAGCACAAACATTTAAATACATGACATGTCTTTACACGAAGTGTTTTAAGACTAAAGCAATTTTCAGTTGTTATGGACAATTAGTATAAGAACTATTTTCAACAACTTGAAGAACTCTATTGCTGACAACTGCAATCATTATTTGTATCCTGTTTTCTTTGATAAGCGGCTTGTAAACAGAAATCGCAAATATGTGCACTAGTGTCTTGCTGAACTACCAAAGACCAGGCTAAAACTATGTGAGAAATGTTTATCACAAACAATGCTAAACAATTATGATTTTCGATTAAATTTGTATCAGCTTTATATACCTTTTTATGCAGTATTAGGAAATATTATTGCAATATTCATGTTTTTTCTTCTTCCTTCACAGTTGGAACTTATTAATTTTTCAGCAAAATTGCAAATTTTGTTGGAATAAATGATAAAAGCCTGAGTGATGAGAAGTTTACTAAGTTTTTGACTAGTGTTCACCAAGCTCGCAAGGTCAGATGGAGTCATGGTCGATGGAGTTCGCCTCCCCTTCCATGGTTCAATCAATTTGTTAGTGCGGCCAAAGCAAATCCGAATGAAAGTAACTTTATTATCAGTTAGGCACCCATCCTAGGGATGCCATTCCTGATTGCCCACCAATGCTCCATGGACTTTAGCAAGCTCACCATCACCTCAATAGCCAGGAATTCCAATGTATGGACAGGCAGGGACGACAGTTATTGACTAGCAAGGTACAGGGGCTATACAAAGTCACCATGCCTGCCAACCAGGAATTGAACTTGTGGTGCCATGTGTCCTTCCGAAATTTCTACCCGGTCATATTGGAAGAGGGGTTCACAGCTGGCCAACACTGGCTGTTAGTCTCAACCATCCCGGCTCAAAGACCATGTGATGATCAGATGTATCAACTATACCAATGAACCAGTCAAATTGAATACAGGCACCACCCTGGGCACATTCACAGGTATAGATCATAAAGACATTGACCTTCCCCAGGTTCACCTGGTCCAAGCCCTCAACCTCACCCATGTGAGACACCCTGCCCAGATCTCCCCACACCGCCGTGCACTCTACATTTGAGTCAGGGAGGATGCAAGACCAAAGAGCAGTCCCAGAGATTGGGTCGGCTGCTAATTAGCTATGGCTCAGTATTCAGCACAGACCACGGAACACAGAATTCCTATGATGGAAGGTTCTCGACCTATCCACAGCCCCTCAGTATCTAGGCCAAAGAAGGAGGCTGAGACAGAAAGACAGGTCACAGATTCGCTCCAAAATGGAATCATAGAACCGGCCAATGGAGCTTGAAGCTCCCCCGTCGTCTTGGTAAAGAGAAAAGATCAATCTTGGTGCTTCTGAATAAACTACCAAGGAAACTAAATGCTGCCATCCACCAACATTCATATCCCTTGCCCCACATAGATGAGAGCCTTGACGTCTTGACCAGCAGCAGCAGCAGCAGCAGCAGCAGCAGCAGCAGCAGCAGCAAGTAGTTTAGCAAACTGGACCTAGTGAGAGGATACTGACAAGTGCCGCTGGATGAGGATACCTAGGAAACTTCCTCCTTCATTACCCGATTGTACCTGTGGAAATGGAAAGTGCTTCCTTTTTTACTTCACTTCCAACCCATCTACGTTCCAGCGCCTGTTTGCAAAGCATACTCCAAATATCTGCTGCTACACCTGGATAACATCAGTCATTGCCCCTGATTTCAACACACATCTGGAGAGGCTGGGGGATGTCCTGCTTCACCTACGCCTAGCAGGCTTCAAATTGAAACCCTCCCAAGTGTGAGCTACTGCAACCCGAAGACAGCAAGGACATCTTACTCGGCAATGATCAATAACAGCACTTCCCCGAATGCCTGATTTAAGCTACAATTTTACCTTTCACAGAAGAGGTAGATACATGCTTCTTACCATAGGGTAAAGTTTTACTGCAAATCTGTACCATTTATACCAATATCAAACCAGCAGTACATTACATTACTACAAGTGTAAATTTTGTTGCCTAAAATAAATCTGAAAATAGTATGCATATTATTACGGTGTCCCATGCACATTAGTACCAGAGCTCAACACTTAATGTGTCGCTGCATAATATTTAGAGTTTCAACTAACCTGGTACGCCTTTCTTCATATTAGCCCAGTGAGCAAATACTACAGCCCGATCTCCTTGTGCAGTCTTAACCAGCATGGCTCTCTCCCCAGCACCTCTCTTCAGCATCACAGACTTTCTGTGCTCTCTTATCTGTTAGTCAGTAATGTTATACATATTTACTATAAACGGTAATACTTATATTATCGATCATACTTTTACCCAGATATTAGTCCAATAAAAGTGGAAGCACATACATGAACTCGTGAGAGTCTTTTTAATTTTGGGAAAACATTATGAAAACTATTACTTCAGAAAATTTACGTGTAAGATTCCCATTATTCGCACAAGTGAAGAAATTATTTTTACTTTCATGCTGGTGATTTAATATTTTCAGTTTTCACGACAGAGATAGACATACAGGTCAAAATCTTTTGGACCTTTCAAGTTTTCAAGTTTTCTAAAATCTTCAACTCTTTTCCAGTTTTCAAGGTTCTTTGTAAATTTATAGCTATTCAGTAACTGGTATGTATCCTGCTATACTCATCTAAGCAAAAGTAAATTTCATGTTAATTTAATTGATAAAATTCCACTACCTGAGAATCGTCTTTTCTTGTTCTGAGAACTCCATTGAACACACAACTTTACATGATTGCTGAAATTGCTAAGAGATGATTTACACTATAATTGTGACCAACATATTATGCTTGTTTGTTTGTTTGTTATAATTCTTTATTGAGGTTTCCATGAGAAAAATAATATATCGAATACTATTACTTCTGTCGACCTCAGTCACTGAAATAAATCTACATTAATATTATTGAAAAACGATACATATGGGATAATACTAAGAGAGTAAACGTAAGATGTTAAGATACAGTATCCAGCGAGTATTATTATTAGTAGGACGATATATTTTTATTTTTTTTTTTGAATTTATTTATTATTATTATTATTGTTATTTAAAGTGAAGCCCTACCCTACTGATCGGACTTCAAATTATATAGGCTTTACTGTACTATTCAAGCCGTTATAGTTAATAATGTTTTAATCAATTTAATGCTGTGGGCTCGTAGCAAATCATTTGTAATTCACAGTCTTGTGGCAGCGAATGATATAAAATAAGGAAATCTTGTTGTAAATGAATATCAAAAAGACAGTTATTTTCATTAATTGAATTACATATATTAATTTTGTATGTTCAAATGATAGCTGAATATGCCTAAAAGCAAATATAATCGCCTCCCGAATATAATTCCTGCTCGCTTCATAAGGACAGACTAATAAGTAAACTTCTGTATTCATGTTAGCCGTTTAAAAATGTCTTACAATAAAATAACTATTGATGAGGAATAAGATATTTTATGACATTGAAAGGACTATAATTATGGAATGCAGTTGCTAGGTTAATACACAGTTGATTGTAAAGGAAAAATGTCGAATTAATCTGTCAATACGAACCACAGTGCTAGTGTCCTCTGGTAGTGTGTCTGTACTGACTAGATGCGACACAGCTACCATCCTATCTCTGAAGTATATCTGTACACAAGACATCAACAAAGGCTGACAATGTATGACTCGGATTGTGTAGAACCTGGTATTAAATCCAGGAACATCCAGTCTACAAACAATAGCAGCAAGATCTGACAACTAGTTGAGTGAGATCTACTTCAATGGGTCGCCTAATGCAATTGCGTATCAACAGTTGAAGCATGCCTGATGTAACTGACAAACTGAAGGTTCAAGGTCGCTCATCGCAGTGGGCGAGTGAGAGCAAAACTTTATGGAAATGTCACACCAGTCTATCAGGTATTTTGAGTCTTGCAAAACATCAATCCCCAATCCTCTATCTCCAAAATCCTAACCCAAGCCCCACATATATTGATGTTTGGGTTTAGTTTGAATTTTGGGGTTTTACAACACTCCAAATTTGATAGACAGATGTGAGTCACTCAAAATATAAAATATATAATTTGAATCAATTCATAAACATGATCTTTTATCTCTCCATTAATTCGAGTGGCAATAAATATTATCAAATCAAGTCACCATTTCAGGATAAAAAATGCTCGGAAATTTGAATTACATGTACACGTAGATTGTTTATATACAAGCACCACTTTAATTGAAGAGTTTTTGTTCAAGTTTTGCTAAAGTTTTTGTTCTTTGTTCAACACATTTTCAAGCTTCAACCTCAAAGCGGTAACAGATGCTCGTCATGAAATGTTCGCCATGCAATACTTTTCGCCAACATCGAACATAATTTGCTACTTAGATAAACGCATGTCCTTCAAGATGCAAGCCTACATGTATAACCTTCTACGTAGATTCGCATCTTGAAGGATGGAGTCGATTGTGAGTCAGCAGAATTTTGATAATTGTACCAATTTTAATGTAGACAAGTAAGTCTACTAATTGGATTGCACGCCATCATACTTACCTGTGATTTGCCACTGTGCAGTGGTTCACAACCCCCTCAGGTAGTCTTCTTAATGGAACCGGTCCCCACAAAGCCTCCACAGTCTCAGGCATTACTACATTGGAGAACAAGCCGGCCTTCAGCTGTAGCTTTACTTTACCAGGATAAGGAGCGGTTACGCTACCTACAGTTTACATCGAGCACCATAACACTCTACTATTGCAATGTGCAACAGAACATGACAAAACAAGTGTGCAACACAAATTATTTGCATATATATACACAAAAATACACTCTATATATTGTAATGGCCGGCCCTACCCTCTCAGAGTAAGGAGTAACTCACAAGATCCCAGCTAACTTGTGTGATAGGAGGCTGCCAAAAAAACTGTCAATCCATAGTGAGTAGGAGAGGGAGGATCCATTCCTACTAAAACTAGCCTCTCTCCCGGCTTGTGTTTGTATAGGTCTCACCTCCCGGCTTGTGTTTGTATAGGTCTCACCTCAGATACAAGGGTTAGGATGGTCAAATGCACTTTGTGCGGTAGACAGAACATTGATATAGAATACATGATGCAGGTATGCAAATCAGAAATCTATCATTAGTGTTGAGTTATTAATGAATGGAAAGATGTGTTATTTAGTTAAAAATATATCCACCTTCCACGTGGTCCTAATTCTGTCTGTTCTTGCATGTGTAGGCTCATAATTTTATACTAAAGACATATCGGTAGGTCGACATCTATTGTCAACCTACCATACAATACTGTCGAGTTACACATGATTGGGTATATGCATATAAAAATTGAATAAGGGTATTACTGGGTTGAACATAAGGTAGGCAAGGATATATACAACCAAGTAGAGCCAAAGAAAGGGGAGGCAAATCCGTTACAATATTATACACACTAGTTAACTACGGTACACAATAATTTGTGTACAGTATTCTAAATATTAGACACTACATTTTTTCTAAATCCCACATTCATGAAACCAATTACAGAAGGGTAATTTAACTAGGAGCTATATTTTCAATGACCGTACAGCAACATCTGATTAATCTATTAACAGCAATCAATATTCAGAAAAATATGCATTGAACCGTATTGCATCATATTCCATCGTAAAACATGTATCACACTGTATCGTATTGAATAGCAAAATATGTATTGAAAACACTATTGTATTTTGGATTGGTATATTCTTAATATACTCTTTACAGGGTATAGCGTTCAGGACTTGTCTGTCAAGCAAATCTAACGCGATACTTGGTGTGGGTCAAGTGATGTCCGATGGTCAGTCAGGTCTGCTGCACTAAGTATAAAATGCAATAAGCTTCATTTACAAGATATTGCTATAAGGGCATTATTCTTAGGTGAAGTAACGCTGTATGTAACTGATGACTATATAGGCACTTTCGGATAACGGGAAAGTTCATGAATAAGTTTAATATAAATTAATTTCAAATGATCCTGAATCAAATCTGCTTATAGTACAGGTTCTTAGGCATTCCTAGAGCAATAAAATATAATACTTATGTTTTTCTTAACTTGAACTTGTCTGTCCGAATATGAGATAACGTCAGGGAAGTAGGCCAGCTTGTATTTGCAGCTGATTACAACATTCATACCAATTGGATATGCTACTACTCCGGAAGGCCGACACTTTTATTTCTTATGGAAACATCCCAGAAATGCATGAAGTCGAGTTGCTGTCTGTTGGCAGTACCGTTCAGCTCCCTTAAATATCAACAGTTTTGTAATAAGTTGATAAACTTGTATATTAAGAAATGGCAATAATTATAGTGAACGCTCCCTAGCGTTCAGACTTTTGCCGTTCATTTGCATTCCACTCCAGAACTGAATATTACACAATCACTGTGCAGTTGTGTGGACCCCGCTCCAAATTGAGGATATAGGGAATACAATGCCCCACCTATTTCGTACCTTGAACCATGAGAGTAGAGTCATGTAGCCTCTGCTCCAAGTTTATATTGTAGGGGCCACAATTATCCGGTTCCTTCATAAACTCTTTGAAGTTGATAATGGCTTCACCAATGTCCTCCGAGGACTTGAAACATCCTTCCTCAGTCTGAGAAAGGCACAGATGCATCCTTTGGTCATAGTGAGACAACAGACTGAACACTCTCTGTAATATATAGCAGCCGTAATATCAAATTGTCATAATGGTAGTGAGAAATAAATAATAGTAAGAGCGCATTTAAAATGAGAAATTATATTGACAGGATATTGATATGGACAACATTTTCAAGTTTATAAATAAATAAAAAAATATTAGCATTTTGATAACAATAATTTGCATATACATGTATTGTCATAATACATCACAATCAGACAAATGTGTATAATTATAATATAAATGTGCGGTATGCAGTGCCCAAGTATTTAAAATTAATTATAATAATGTTAATAATACTTATTGACTAATAATTAATTAATAATAATAATAATTAATGATTATTAATTAATGATTAATAATAATTAATACTGACAATTATTATTTAAAGCATAGCAGGAACTGGAAATCAAAATGTTGAAGATTACAAAACGAATTAATTGAAGTTGTTTTGAAATTTAGATGTTATATTATTATATTTGAATATCAAAATTATTCACCCATCACAGACACAAAGTCAAACGGCAAAACATGGTACAGTACCAGTGCGTTAGATAATCATAATATTGAATCACTCACGTATAACTAGCTAAAAATAAAGTTAAAACACAATGAGATTCACACAGGAAACTACCTGGAAAGATAATTATTAGTATTAACCAAAATTTGTAGGAGGAGAAAAAAAGACTTGTAGACATATTATATCATCTGAAATGATACAGGGGGATAAAACTGGACTGGTAAATGTGGAAATGCTATTGGTAAGGAAAGAAATCATCCAGATAACTAAAGGACTCGGTGTCTTCATTAAATTATCCACACGTACAGTCATAAAAAGTCCTTGCACATGTTGACTGTTGTTAATTAGAACCTGGTCAATAAATTGCTATTAAACTGAAATGCATGAACATTGATAGTAGGGGAAATCGACTACATAATGTCATGTAAATGCATGTTATTCATACCAGCATAACCCGATATCATATGACTATAACATAAGTCCTTGCTGCACACAATATTTAGTGAAATACATTTGTTATGTCAGCAAATATCTAATGTCACAAAACGACATCTCAGAAAAGGAAAGTTTCATATCAATATCTGTGGGCCATTGAGCACAAACATCATGTAGTAGCCAATCAACAGTCATACTAGACCAATTCATACCTGGTATTCGCCAAAGTTAAAGATATAGGCTGCTTCAACACGAGCTCTCTTAGCTTCCTGTGAATGCAACCGTGCTCTACCTAAAAATATCTCTAGTTTCATTTTGGCTGCATGATTGTTCTCTGCCTTGACAGTGGTGAGGTGCATTGGGAACTGAAAATCTGCAGGGGCCACATCCTAATCAAATAATGAGATAGAAATATAGTGTCTAGAATGATAATATCGTACAGCATTTACAATATTTATGCAAAAAAGAGTTTCAATTTCATAAGAGGTTGCATATCTTAGCATAACTAAGATGCATAGCTGAGCTTAGCATATAGTGCGAGTAGCATAGAGTATAGAGTAGCGCAGCTGTCATGTCATGCCACCCCCCCCCCCCCCCCCCCACACTAAACACCCCA
>JAOQGN010058825.1:0-12581 GCA_027564295.1 Himantozoum antarcticum
CCTTTTAGCCTGGTAAAAATACGCACGCTATTAACCATATCGCTCACAATCTAACGATTGTTTCGCGGGGATTATTTATTAGTAAATTCCTTCAAGTGCCATAATACAAAAAAATAAAAATGTTTTTCAAAATACATTTTGAAACTTCGGTTTTTGTTAGAAACTATTGCGCTATGAGATTTAATAAAATACAATGTACCGTATGTTACGAATTATCTTTCCTTCGTACGTGTGGAATGGCTCCAAGGCCATGCAAACAATTATGGTTCTCTCTGCAGATGGAAGTAAGTAAGTGGACTATTAATAGCTAGCTAGCTATATGGGTGGCCATTAATAGCTAGCTAGCTATATGGGTGACCATAAAAATAATGTATCTAGTTATTGTTATAGCTATCCAGTAGCTGTTGCTATTAATAGCTAGTAGGGGGGAGGGTAACTACATGCATTATGCTTTCATTCTCTACTAGTTTCAAATCCTGAAGAGGTCACAGCAATTTCCCACCACCCTACCTTCCTATCTCTGTGGTACAAGCAATGTTGTAGAATTATGTGTATGTATGGTCAAGTTGTTTCCCTTAGTCATAATTATTGCTGTATTGACTACTTAAGTTTATTGGGAAGTTACTACATAGGTGTACAGAGTTTATTGGGAAGTTACTACATAGGTGTACAGACTGTATTGGGAAGTTGCTACATAGTTGTACAGAGTTTATTGGGAAGTTACTACATATGTGTACAGAGTTTTTTGGGAAGTTGCTACATAGGTGTACAGAGTTTATTGGGAAGTTGCTACATAGGTGTACAGAGTTTATTGGGAAGTTACTATGTAGGCGTACAGAGTTTTTTGGGAAGTTACTACATAGGTGTACAGAGTTTATTGGGAAGTTGCTACATAGGTGTACAGAGTTTATTGGGAAGTTGCTACATAGTTGTACAGAGTTTATTGGGAAGTTGCTACATAGGTGTACAGAGTTTATTGGGAAGTTACTACATAGTTGTACAGAGTTTATTGGGAAGTTACTATGGGTGTACAGAGTTTCGCCAAATGGGGCTGAGAAGTAGGGATATCTGGAATATCTCCGGCTTACTGACTGTCCCAAATTAATGGCTGGGCCTAAAGGATACTTTTATGCCACACACCAATTGTGTATTAAAATCTTGACAAGATAATTCTCTTGTTAGCAAACTCTCATGTTTGCATCCTAGTATTAGTATTATTCAATGTATGGCGTATTTGTCACCCTTCGGGGTAGTTCAAAGATGTATCAAGCTTTCACTTGTTAGCACATCATTATTATTATCATCGCATGCAATGGTGTATTAGTCACCCTCCACCCTTCTGGGTGGTTCCAAAATAAACAGGTTGAAGAACAAAAAGATACTTCTCCAATTTATCAGCTTTTAAATACGATAATCACAGGGGGTGACATGGTTAGTCATTGATGAATGAATCATCTGATGTTTCAATTTAGGACTAAAAAGGTGTAGATTTATGTTCCCCGTTATTGCAGAAAGAATGCCACTCAAAAAAAATGCACTATTCATGGGCCATAAAGATTTTTTAAAACATCCATACATTTCAGGTTGGACATTGAATTTGTTTACATAATTTCAGTGAGTTCAATTTCATCTTATTGAAGGTTGCTTTAAGTAATAGGCAGCATTCTTAGAAAATAGCAATGAAAAACATGTGGTTGATTTAATTATCATCGCTAATCATTAAATAATAGCTAATAGTGATTATTTGGCTATATTACCACAAAGGAAGATACATGTGCAATATAAATAATACCGCTAACACGAACCAGTTGAGATATTTTCGTGATTTTGAATACAAAAAAATATAAATTTTGTGATTTTATAATTTCGTGATTTTGAATACAATACAAAAAGAAAAAACACACAATCTTTAAACTACATAAAATTGTTTCAGATTGCTGCCACAAAACGATTATAATACCATGATAGTTTTACACAAGTATTTTCGATATATACCACGGTATTGACAATAATGATCAATTTTGCAATGCTTTTTGGTAATGATAAATGAATTTGAGAGAGTAGAAATTAAATTATATAGAATTGAAATCTGAAGACATTTCCTACAAGGAATTCATTAGCGATGTTTTACAAATAGCCGCGTCATAGAAAGTTTGATTAAATCGCAGATATATAAAAGGGTATTTTATTTGAACCGGTGTCGAATCAGATGGTGATGATTATTTGAATGATCAAAAGACGACATTTGACATTGTAACACGACCATAAGACTACAAATAGGTAGGCAGCAGGAGCCATCCTACCTCATGCACAGTATGATTTATAGCTTCCTCTTTAGGTAGCTCCATCTTCTCTGCTAGAGCCTGTTGAGTTTCAGCTTCCAAACCGCGAATATCTTCTATAGAAAGTCCAAACCATTCATCCTGCCATGCCCAAGCTTGCCGATGTGCTCGTACCATAGTATTTCTGAGGGCTATCAACAGGTACAACATGAACAATTTTTGATGAGAATTCCAGGAAAATCTGTTGACAAATAATGCTAAGAGTTTCAAGATCCTTTCGAAATGAATACAGTCAATTAAATTTGGCATGAATGTGCTTAAGCCATAACATTCAATTAATATCATCGTAGTTTTAACTTTTAAGCAATAGTAAAATTTATGTAAAGTACGCAAGTATGCAATATATAACTGAAGTTAATTGCTACTGGAAAACTAGAAACCAATATTTAATGTATGAATACATCAATATTCACTAGCAATGTTTTCCAAATCAATGCAAACTTTCACATCAATTCAATAGGATGCATAACAAAACAGCGTTCCCATGGGAACCTATTTTTAGTAAAAAACATACTTCCTGTCAAGACTTGTTAAACTAATTCTTTGAAATCATACAGAATCTAACTTGCAAAAGACCTACGCATCAGTATCACATCACAAAACACGATAACAGGTGCAAATCAAGTGTTAAATATTTATATCAAAGTTGGTGCCCTACGCAAATCATGACAACTTGAATTCTAATATTAGACATTCCATGTTCATGTAACATAAACATAAATAGTATTGCTTTACAGAGAGCAAACTAAAGCCGCGTTTACACTGCATCGATTGGTCGTAGCAATGAATATGTCAAGTGTAGATGCACAATCGGAATTGACGGCACCTACCACTGACACATCGCTGCTTTCCAGGATTGTTGGGTTGAAATGACATATCGCCATCTCTCAACCAATGGTAAGAGTGCAAGCGAAAGTGATTTACTGTGGTACAGCGCAATTGCATTCTGGGAGAAACTGCAGCAGTATAAACACACCATTTTATAACGTTTAATGGTGATAGTCGATAATCAAGGAATTGTTGAACACTGAATTTCATTGAGGGCTCATTTGGTTCAAGATGTTGAATTAAGGAAGTTGTGTCTCACGGCCATGCCTCAATTTGTGGAAGATATTCTCACAAGCTGATCACGTGACCACTGCTTACAGTTGTATTGAATCTGTTCAGTTAATGTGACAACCTTTCTTTCATTAGCTAGCGATTGGAGAAAGTGAAAAAACAAATGTGACATAAATTTTCTTTTTTAAGTCTGGCTGTTATGTATCTGTATCAGCATCTGTATCATAAACTACCCAGCTTACTTAACACAGAATAAGCTTTAATAGTAGTACCTGTATCGTGAATGAACTTTTCGATCTTAGTCTGCATTCCCCAATATTTAAATTCAACATAGCATAGTTTGTAAGCACACATCACAGGCCCACCACTGGGTCCTTGCACAGTGCGCTCCTTGAGCCATTCGGCGGACAATGGACCACGACCTGTAGCTGATGAAACAAACAGTTTCGGATCTTCTTCTTTCTGGTAGTCACCGGCAGGCAAGGAGTCTTTAACAAAGTCCAGCAGATCTGATAATAAGTTTACATTGAAACAGAATTTAGTATAATTGTACCTAGCGTTAAAACAATTTGTCAACTTGTTGTTGATTTCAGTTAGATCAACATTTCTAGTGACAGTTAGATGACATTACGTGGCGCAATCTATTACAACGGCCTCACACCCAATAGGTTATAGCCCTTCACTTCCACTGTAAATTGACATGAGACCTAAATAATAATTCTGATATAGACATATTTTATCTGATTAGTGCAACTTACTATTAATAATTGCCTGTGCGAAACTAAATAGTGTTAAATGTGCCACTATAACAACATTGTTGAATATTGAATATATTGAATTATACTATAAATTTATAATGTATATGACTGTATACATACATAATAATTATTTATTTATTTATTATTTATTATTTGTAGAGATTTCTGTCAAGTATATTATGAATAATTGCATGCAATAAGAAACATAACCCGCTGTTCTCTTAAAAAAAAAGGAAAAAAAAATATAAAAGAAGCACGATGAATTAAATATAAAATGGTCACATTAAACTATTGAAAATTTATATCTGATAACAAAATTGTATAAAATATTCATATCGATAGCTATTCTTGCTACTGCTGTCTGTTTACATTGACTTTATAATAATTATGTATTCATAAACGGAGTGAAGCAAATTGAAATGTATTGTTCTAAAGACACGTTTTACTACTAAAAAGTAGCAATATATTAATTGTCTTTAGAAATAAGATTCCATTTCAATTTACTTCACAAGTTATAGAACGCAATTGAGCACTCCAGTAACAGTGTTGCTAACTACCTGTCTATATACACCTGTACATATGTATATACCCTATTGGAAGAAATGTTTGGCTGGAATTAATTTTAGCTAATTTCGCTAATGGAAAATTCGCCAAAAGTTAATTCCTTCAAAATTTTTTTAGTGTTCATAAAAATTTAGTTAAAATTTGAAGGTTTTATATAGAAACCAACACTTTGTGTGATATTAAATTTCGCTAGTTCGAAATTCGCCAAAAATAAAGTCCGCTAATTCAGGTTTATGCTGAGGATTCGCCAAAGTTAAGTCGGCTAATAATTTCTTCCCGTAGGGCATTTATAATTATATAACAATATCTATATATACCGTACCGTATTTCTGCTAATAAAAACCATGGCTTGTATTGCAAATTGTTTCACTCGAACTGGTTTCCAAGCTAAAACCTGCTTATATTATTAGTGGAATGTCAGCAATAGCGAGTTTCCAAAACCCAGTCTCCAATAGAAGACAAATCGTAAAATAATACAATAGAAGCCGAGCATATCTACACCAGATTTAGCTTGATACTTTGATTTTAGTGCATTCAATTTGATTCTAGACGGTAGTACTGACCAATCACTTGACAAGTAGTAGCTGGAAATCAACCAAGGATTAAATCATGATATTTATAACTCAGAAGTAAAAATACAGGAACAATCCATTCATGACAGTGGATGTAAACTAAGTTCTCAAAATCAACAGAGTTAAAATAATGTTGTGCTCCCACCACACCACTGATAGTAGCCAATGATATAAACCAAGTTCAAGGTCACTTTGCTGTTTAATTGATACATTATTTGTCTAATCTCATCTCTACAAGAGGAAGGGAGTTGAGAACTCCTGTTTGAGCTTGCCCTTTGTTTTTTTTGTTAGTCTGAACGATGCCAGACTGCAGGGAATTTTTCTAATAAGTGATTGAATAGTGATCTTGCATGTTTGTTAGCAAGACTAATTTATTTTCTATAAAAAACGGAGAAAATAATTCGTTTCTTGGCGAATAATAATTAATATTTCTTTACAATAATTATGTGACAAGCTCTAGGCGTACGGTCCTGTCTCACCCATATTGATTAGTAGTTTTGGGTTTTGTTCTTTTAGTAGGTCTCCGGCTTAGAACACACTTGCCTTTAGATAAATGATTACATTCTGGACCCGACTTTTAACTGTAAACCGGCGTGTATTAAAGACAGGCTTACTGTAGTAGGAATACGGTATTATAATAAATATATATATAGGCCTACTAAAATCATGTAATTCAATTTTAGCCTTATATTATAAATGGAGCATTTATGAGATTGGCAAGCCTTGCTCCCAATTCTTAATAATTAATGGCTTCATTATAGATAGCATCATGATTAAACCATACTATTCAAACTGTGCTAGCAAGTAGCAATGCCAATTACAATCACAAAGAGCAGAAAACTCCGAAGTAGTTATTCTACTTCCTGCAAATACGATATTACTAGGAAAATATTAGTTTAATTAAAAGGATTACTTATTGTTATTCATAGAATATAATATCATGAATCAATTATAGATTAATTAAACATACCAACAACCCTGTTTCCGAGATCCCTCTGACTTAGACCGAACACATTCTCTTGTGTACCACCATCCGGCTTATAAACAGTTTCTATGGTGATAGAGAATTTCTCAACAAATGGACATCTAAAAATGGTTTTGGTGTAAGGGTAGGCGTTCCACGCTTCTTCTTCCACTCTGAGAGCTGACTTGGGCAAAATAGCTCGGAACCAACCTATAAAATGCAAAATATAGTAATAAGGTATATGGAGGTATAATAGAGGTATGAGGTATATGGAAACCAAGGAACGATATTAGCTTGCCTTGAAGTTACACCTGGTTGTTGGACCTCCTGGAAATCAGTCGTTGACAAACGAGCTCTGCACCACAAACAGCTCTTGTTATTGCTACACCCATTTACTGCATATCCTGCTATTTTTCAAATTACTGATGCAAATAAATACAAACGGAACTGGTTTTCAAGTTTCGCTTCGGATTGATACACCCTAGAAGTGTATTAAAAGACCGAGAACTGGTGAATAGTGATAGTGTATAGACTCTGACTTGAAATAACTACCAGTACCCATCTTACAAGGTAAGCTGGCCATGGGCATGGGCTATAATAACTATGAACCATTATGAACTACCTATGCTATCCTATGTTCACCCTCCACAATATCCCCTCAAATTCAAAATTTAATTTCTCATCTTCAAATGTTCCCGGTGTCTTGTTGACAAAGTATTTCAGAAAAATTTCTTCACTAAATGGGATTTCATGGTCCTTAGAATAAACATAGTAATTAAATTATACAACATCCTACAGACAAAACACATTATCTAGAGCTGCTTTGCACCCTACTAAACGATTTCAAGATATTGGGATAATATGTTTTGTCAATAGATCCGGTCCACAGTCCATAGACTGCTCATGGACTGTGGACTATAATCTACATCCTATAATGGGGACTATTTAATAAGGCTGATAACCAGGCTAATTTGATTCCATGAGGTATTGCACCACCAAGGCTCATAATAAAACCTAATAATAATATTCTCATGACATGATCCAAACGTCTAGGTCTAGCTATGTGTTAGCCTCTGGATTAGAGCTACGTAACTGGTAAACTTAAACGTCGGATTAGAGCTACGTAACTGGTAGTCTTAAATGTCGGATTAGAGCTACGTAACTGGTAGACTTAAATGTCGGATTAGAGCTACGTAACTGGTAAACTTAAACGTCGGATTAGAGCTACATAACTGGTAGTCTTAAATGTCGGATTACAGCTATGTAACTGGTAGTTTTAAATGTCGGATTAGAGCTACGTAACTGGTAGTCGGATTAGAGCTACGTAACTGGTAGTACCTTAAATGTCATGTAGCAAGTACACAATGCTCTATAAATTAATTGGAAGTTTTGAAGGATCACATGAATAGAGAACATTAATAAATAAAATGAAAAGAGATATATTAAAATTGGCTGCTATTTGACAATAAAATGGCAAATAACTAGTGGTCATTGCTACTGATTGCTACTTTAACTACATGTGCACAATATTGACTTGAAAAAGAAATAAAGGCACAGTGCCCTTAGTGTTGTCAGCACAAGGGCACAAGGGCAGTGTGCCCTTAGTTTGTACACAGTCAACAGCAATAAGTTTGTGCCAGAATATTGCAGCAGTCAGAGTAATTTACAGAACAATGCTCAATTAATTGGAATATTACATGATCCACTTAATATACCTGTGCTCCATTTGACGTATTTTCTTGGAAATATTGATATAAAAGTATATTAGCTTGCCTTGAAGTGATATTAGCTTCAAGGCGAGAAAGCCTTGAAGAAAAAAAAGTAGGAATAATGTATTTAAATGACCAAAATCAAATTTTCAAATCACTAGGCCTATCCAAGATGAAACTTGGTAATTTGTCGATTACATTATACTTATGAAAATTAGATAATTTATTTTCTGATTAGTATATATTTATTAATTAGCATAATTTATTTAATCAAATTGCCATTAAATTAATGTAGCATACATTGATACTAAAACATCTTTTGCCGAATATAACAAGATAAAGTCATTGACTAGGCCTATATTGGCAATTAGAGAAAATAGTGACGACAAGACAAAGGTACTCGGCAGACGTGTTGCACCTTATCTTGTTCAAACGGCAAAGGCTGTACAAAGATCGAATTAATACTTGAAAAAACGTATTATTTTGGTTTTGGCAGCCATTTAGGGATTCAGCTATCTAAATTTTGGACTATTGCCACGAAAAAATTGAGTCAGCGGGCTTTGACTAAATAATATATGGAACAAAGAATAGAATTGTAATAGATATTGTAATATAATTAGAATACAATAGATATTGTAATGAATTGAATAGAATTGTAATTATTATGTAGTTTGGTGTGAGCTGCATTGACATTTTAGGCATTTCACCAGAAAGAGTACATAGTTATTAAAGCGTAGTAAATAAGTCTTCAGCGCAGCTCACTTCATCACAAGGGAAATCAGGATGCTAGACAGGTCGAGCATGGACTAATTGTGTAACAAAATTAAAGGGAAATCTTTCTGAAATCTCAGTCATTCGTTGCTATCCAAGGCTGCAATTTTCAGAAAGTGTAGCGGTAATCAATACCCATGTCAACTAAAACTGCTAATAATAAATTATTAGTGACTAATGAGATCAGCTAACTTAAGCAGCATAATTAGGCCTGCACTATGACTTGCTGCAAGCATCTTAACTACTCGGCCCCCAGGCATTCTAACAGGCGTAAGAGGAATCCAGTTCTTCTCGCAGAGATTCAACCAGGCGGCAATACGTACTCTCGATTACACTTCCACCTAAGACTGCACTACACTTACTGGGTAAATGGCTGCCTATGTGGTATATCTTATAGGTGTACTGCCCGTTTCCTCCAGGCCCATCAGAGTAAGGGAAATTCTTAATAATCTCAACCCCATTTCCAGCTCCAGAACTTTCTTCTCGGCTCTTTTTCTGCAATAAAATACAATTTTGTCAAATACAAAATTGAAAACTTAATACCTGGCTGGTTTTACCAATGTACAAAAAAAGGGTTCACTTCATGATAAAAGTGTCAAACATGGTGGACGCTGCTAGTCCTGCTCATCTGGTAGTGGATGTCAGTCAGCAGCATGTACAGGGGAGCATGTACAGGGGAGCATGTACAGGGGGATACTGAGCTGATAATCGTGTAGTAGGTATGATCATGGGTTCATGGATACACTCACAATTTATGTGCAAAGGAATCAATAAAGGATACTAAGCTGTAAACACATAAGCCTAATATTGGAGTTATCTTATCACAGAAGAGCTAAAAAGGAAAATCGCTACTAACTACCAACCAATTATACGTTTATATGTAGCCATAGAAGTGGGCCAGCGAATTACGATACATCTCTGATTTGCACTTTACCGGTACATAATAAACCTAAACTAAAGTGTTCTGCTACGTGCATTTTGGTGTTCAATTTTAGTAGTAATCAGAAAGGAGGTGATAGTGCAAAAGAATTCTAATTCCATGATAAACTGTAGATTTATAAACATGCAATTATGGCGATCATCCAATTTACTCCAATCGACTCAATCTTCATATTTAAAGAAAATATAGTGCTTTGTACTTATAGACTTAGTCTAACCAAATTAAAATATTGAACAATTTGTTACAGTAACTATAATAGAATTAGTAAACTTGTAACTACTTGTGAACTTGGGATTTGAACTTTGAAAAGCGCCTAGCACAGTGGCATCCATCACATGAAGTTGCTGAGCTGGTGTATTGGATGCATTCGCCAGCCACCATGCTAGGTTAGCCTGAGCAGTGTAGCAAGCGGAGAGAGAGAGAGCAGCAATGGTAGCAATGGAGAGCAAGGAAAAACAAAGTGGCAAGGAGAAGTAGTAGTAAGCGTAGCACGTGGAGAGGCTCTCTCTCCCCTTACTTCACTTAGAGCCAGCCCAGGCTAGTGCTAGGTGCTGTGCTTTAAAGGTTCCAGGTTCAAATCCCATGTTTACAATAAGCGCTACCCATAGACTTACTATATATTAAGTAATATAGAGTAAGTCTATGGTTCTATGCTACCATTCTCCACTAAAATTGATTTAGCCAAAATTTGCAATGCCTGATAGTCAAAAACAGTAATTTTGTTATACATCAGGATACATGTAGGCCTACATTTTGCTTATCCGCTACATCATGCATACTGCCAACTCCACATACCAAGCCGGCTGGCTAACCTGAGAAACCCCGAGAAAAGTTACCAGTGAGCAGTCAATCTGTATAATACAGTCATTTGATAGAGTGATGAAGATAGGTAACTATCACAATCCACAGCCATTGCTTGAGGCATGTAATGTCAAAGCTTATGGTGTTTCGTAAACGCCTCTGTACGCCTCCGTAACAGTGTTGATTAAATAATAGTATGCCATATTTATAGCAACAGGCATCCATGCTTTACTCACTATAATAAATAATTACCTTAGCCAAGTAAATTAATTATCTAATTACGAGATGAAATCATAGGCCTAGCGACAGTGCCAAGCATGCCCAGGACACTCCTTTCATGCAAACCTCTGCTACAGAATTACAGTCGGATATTCATAGCAATTTTATATAAAATGCAGCAGCCAATCAGTCATCAATATTGGGCTCATCAGCCAATCATTTTCTGGACTAGATAGTTACGAGGAGAAGTGAAAAACCCATTCGGATTTATCTGCACTACAGCATACCCTAAATAAAATACTGGGTATGATTTCTTCATGTTATATTTCTTGGTGCTGTAATCCAATATAAGAGCTAATCAACAGAAAAACTCACTTTCCCTCTGGTATGTCACCCGCTGACGAAGTAATTTAAGGAATTTAGAAAGCAAATGGACTAATCATCGGAATCATACGTAAAAACAGAAACACACAAACCATCTGATTATATGTTATATATTTCCATTAAATATTGTATACACTTATAGTGTATTCGTTTATCTACGTAGTATCTATGCTAATCACACCAACATTGATCAGGAAATCTGTTATAGTCTCAAAGCAGTAACAAAATATATGATTATCATGACCCGACCCTTTAGTTCTGGGTGGAACGAATCCGGAGTCATAGAACTTCCAACAATAATAGTTCTGCGGGGGCTACAACGAACGACAAAATACTGCTCATTTCTATTCAACAGTGAGCAGTACATCAATAGCCCTATTTCAAGGGCCCCAGCATCGCAGTGTGTATAGAAGGAAAGAGGAGGGGCCCTTTTCCACTCGTCATCTTCGTGGGATTGTATACTCTTGTCTTGACAATTTTCAAAGATTTCCCTATATACTTGCTTCAAAGAAAATGTGTCAAGACACCAAAATCGATCCAAAATCATCTGCTGTATGGAAATAAACAAATACTTCTCTGTCATATATCTATTTCCATTTCATCTAATTTCATGAAAACATCTCTGTCAGGATTCTACTTTATTTAATAAAATAATATTGCTCGTCTCAAAGCCTTGTGATTTCAATTTAATTATATCCATATAAATGTAAAATTTAATTATATTCATATAAAGAGAAGTCTATATATGAATAATAGAGCCATATTTATTAATTTAATAATTATCGTACCTATTTAATAAGCTTATGTTCATGTATATAATTCATTTTGTAATTTCATAGAATTAAATATTGACCAACATTTAAAATGAAATAATATAATATCTCTAATTTTCGTAAATTAAATAGTAAACAATCATGATGGATTTTTTCGAAAATTAAAGAATAAGCAATCATGATGGAATTGGAAATTAAAACATTAGATTATGTATGATTGGCATATTTTGGACTTCGTATTAACTTATAATTATTAAATATTTTGGAACTAAAAATTAATTAATTTAAAGTAAAAACCCATTCCTTTTCATGGACATGAACAAATTTATTAAACAGGTATGAGAATTATTAAATAGGCCTAAATTAAGAGATATATCTAATGTTTATTATTCATTTACGAAAATTGTAAATACATATTTTTATTTTAAATATATTTCATTCAATAAAATTACAAAATGATATTATTTACATGAACATAAGCTTATTAAATAGGCACGATAATTAGTAAATTAATAGATATAGCTTAGTGAATAAGACTTACATTTATATGGATATAGTTAAATTGAAATCACAAGGCCTTGAGACAATCAATATTATTTTATTAAACTGAATAAATAAAGTAGAATTCTGACAGAGATGTACCTGCGCAAATTAGCCCCTTTTCCATAGCAAAGGAAGGGCGCTATGCTAACCACCCGATGTCATCTAAAATAATAAATAGAAAC
>JAOQGN010058936.1:0-12581 GCA_027564295.1 Himantozoum antarcticum
TAGCATCTTGTAGCATCTTGTAGCATCTTGTAGCATCTTGTAGCATCTTGTAGCATCTTGTAGCATCTTGTAGCATCACTTGATACTGTACTAGAAACTTGCGATATATGCTGTAGCTTTCTGCAACTGCAATTGTAGCTGATGTTCCAAGAAAGAATGCCAACTGACAGATTGTGGCATCAATGGATTGCTGTACTTGGCTAGTAATAGCTAGCAATCTATGACAATGTAATATAATAATATACAGTGTGAACATGTAATGGGGTTGCAGTTATCGATCATGCCATATTGCAGCTCTCCACTCAAAGCTGACTACACTACCCCGCCCCACCCAAAGCTAACTACACTACACCCGCCTCACCCAAAGCTAACTACACAGCAGTAACACCTCCACCCAAACCTACACAGCAGTACATTTTAGTCACTCTGTGTGTAAAAAAATGAATATTATAATTAGTTACAACTAAGCTAGCGATTGTTGAATCACTAGTTTAATTGCTCAGCCAGATCTACAACCTACCGTTATTTCCTTTTGGTCCGGTTGCGCCATATGTGCCGTCTCTCCCTGCAGGACCCGATTCCCCTTTAGGACCACGTTCACCAGGTTGCCCGTGTCTCCCATCTCTTCCTGGCTGTCCAGCTCTACCGTCAAAAGCATCTTGTCCGGACTCACCCTTGAATTTAACAAGTCAACCAAACATATGTAAAATAGCTGTTATTTATACAATGAAAGGAATATCTGTACCATTATCATACTCCCTCAACTTTTATAGATTCCATTATATTTTGAATAATATAGATTAATCCACCCCTCCACGACTTTCTCTGTCATGGATCTAAGCCTAAATAAGCCCGGTCTAGGTAAATCTGCATTATTATTTGTTACGCTATGCGCTCAATCTGACATTTCCGTGAAGTACCTGCAGAATTCCAATTCTCAACCTGTTGACACAGCTAGCATCTATATAGATAAGTTATCTGTGGTGCATCACACTAGCTTATCTGCTCAGGATTAATTGACATATTGATTGCAAGTAATCAGCAGTGATAGCATGGAAAGCAGAGTGAATATTTGTTTACCTTCTGGCCAGGAGGGCCTTCAAGAGGAGTTGCACTAAAGCCGGGCAATCCTCTGTCTCCCTTAGCTCCAGGACTACCAGGCTCGCCGGTTCTTCCACTCCTTCCTGGAATACCTAAACAATGAAACGCAATTTGAAATTTCATTCCGGGTCATTACATGCATTTGCATCCCACACTGTTGATTGATGACTGCCTTAATGTGAGTACAAATGACAAGGCAAACTCAGTTCTGTTAACATCATCGCATATTGGTGGTAGAAATATTGGATTGTACATATCTTACCCTACTGCAATGCTACATATCTTACCCTACTGCAATGCTACAAATCCTACCCTACTCCAATTGGACATATCCTACCCTACTCCAATTGTACATATCCTACCCTACTCCAATTGTACATATCCTACCCTACTCCAATTGTACATATCATACCCTACTCCAATTGTGCATATCCTACCCTACCCCAATTGTACATATCATACCCTACTCCAATTGTACGTATCCTACCCTATTCCAATCGTACATATCCTACCCTATTCCAATCGTACATATCCTACCCTACTCCAATTGTACATATCCTACCCTACCCCAATTGTACGTATCCTACCCTACTCCAATTGCATTATACCCATGATCTATTACGTAACTATACATTTAATTGGTGAAATTTGTATTATTAACTTCCACATAACTAATAGCTTTACATTACATACCGTCCGCACCAGATGCTCCTCGTTCTCCAGTTCGCCCATCTCTACCTTCTTCCCCAGCCTCGCCTTTTGACCCAAGCAGACCTGCTGTACCTATTAGCACAGATAAAATCACAATGTATTGATTATTGCAGTTAATATTCCGTTAGCGATGATCAATAGCTCAAATCATGTGAATCCTAACAAATGACAGTTATCACCTTGTAACTGTGTTTACCACCGAAGTCAACGGCTGCCCTTGAGGCTCACATGATTTGAACTATAATTATTATGCTCATTTCATAACCTGTTTTATATTATTTATTCTTTTGTCATTGCAGCATATCAATAATATTGGCAATGTAAATGGTGGATATTGCAATAACTGTAACAATTCTGGTGCCACCTCAAAGCAATCAATACCATCAAATAATATTTGGTAAACTATGTTGTCACGTTCATCAAATGAATTGTACGCTCATGAATATTGGGTTGAGGTCAAAACTAGTGCAGCAGTACTGTCCAGCTTATGAATCAGAAACTAGGCGAATACAGTTGAAAAGCATATTTAGGGAGACTGCACTAACTCACCATCAAATCCATCCATTCCATTTCTTCCATCAAATCCTCGGTCACCTTTACCTCCCTTGGAACCTGGTCTACCATCCATACCGGGAAGTCCAGGTTCTCCTGCGGGTGCTGCACCGACTGTACCTAAAGTATCAAACCAAATACATAAGTTGTACAGGATAGGGATTTATGTGTAGCCATTATAGTATAGTGCAGAGAATGCCCAGCATCAATTATCGCATTCAAATACATGTACCATGATACGTCTAATATAGAATTATTGATTCATTTAACAGTAATTAAAGGGATTATCATGCAAGTTAATAATAAGAAACATGGTAAGATAAAAATATAACTTTCCAAACTCCTAACAGAAATTTAAAATATGAAAAAAGTTCTTAAAATCAACTGATTTCTTGAAATGCGAACTTCGACCTCAAAAATTGTAAGCTAAACTATACCACTTTGGCCTGGTTCTCCTTTATGCCCATCTCTACCGGGAGCTCCTAGGAAACCTCTAGATCCACTTCTGCCCGAAATTCCATTGACACCACTTTCTCCTTGACCACCCTTTATACCACGAGATCCAGGAGAGCCTGTGACACCTGTTGAACCAGTGTCTCCTCTATCACCTGACCCTGTAGCTCCAGTTGCTCCGATTCTACCTAGATATTGTAATGAAGTATATTGTGCAACAATACAATGGTACATTAATATAATAGTATATGTACAATTATAAAGAGCAAATGTAATATAGTGATGACAGTTAACGTAATATAAGTAAATATAACTATACTATAAATAATATAAAACTATCATAAGTATAAATATACAAATATATTTTATAAACAACATTATAGCATTCAGCTGCAAGTTAGGTCAGGGAACCAACACCAACCAAATTCACTGGACTCTACCCGGGTATAACGCCACATGTAGGTTAAATATATTTATGCATATGGGGGTTGTTGGTTCCCTTCCGACGATAATCAAAAATATATTTTATAAACAGGCATTAAGGAGCACACTAGTAGCTTGGAAGATTAGTTATCAGAATATTGTTGCTGTCATCAAAGGTGGATTAAGTAAATAACCTCCAGGTAGTTGGTGAGACTCAAACCCAGGCCTGTGCAGATAACTCGCATCATTACTGCGAGCGCTACCATTACTCCAGATGCCACCTCTACCTGTTGTACCATACTTCACTGTACATGTATATTCGACCATTTCTGTTTAGTTGATTAGACATAAAGAAAATATTTTATTGTACCTGGAAATCCATCTAGACCCGATTCTCCTTTTCTACCTGGTGTTCCATTTCTTCCTGGTAATCCCGGGTCTCCCTTAGTACCAGGAGATCCTAAAATATTCATGAAATAGCGTGATCTTCATACACATATACAATTATATTTTCCATATTACTTTCTTGCTATGAGTATTTTGTTTCCATAAATTTTGACAATAACTAATTTACAAAACGTTCAACTATATACAAAGTTATGTAGCGGCATCAGTAGGTTTTGGCATAATACGTAATCATAATGACCCATTTAAATTGACAAAGAAAAGAGTTGTTTTCTCTCAAGACCCAAGTCCGAATTGTGTGTAATGAGTTGCACTTCACAAGTGGCACTATGTTGCTGCTAACATTAGAAGCAATATTAGTATTATTGCGTAACTGACCGGGCCTTCCCATAACAGTCTCTCCATCTAATCCTCTACTACCGACTGGTCCAGGTGATCCTGTATCTCCCTTGGGTCCTGGGGCACCCACATATCCTCTACCTCCAGTATAGCCTCTTAATCCTTGCGGGCCCATTGGACCTGTTAGAATACATTTACAATGGGAAATTATCAAATGTTCATTCATTGAAGCTTAAAATTTGCTATAGTAACTTACATTGTATAGAAAATATTAACACTCGTAACTGGGACAGAACCCGGGCCCTTTACGGCACATTGCCTAGCACAGTGGCAGGCGAATGCATCCACTACACCAGCTCGGGTCGGCAACCTTTTAAAAGGAAACTTCACCAGTGAATATTATCACTCACCATACCATACTGATGCATTCGCCTGCAACTGCCTAGAAGCTGTGCCGCAAATGGCTCAAGTTCGGTCCCATTGCAAGTGTTACTATTTTCTATTAAGTTCTGCAAGTATCTGTAAGAATACTTACAGATGCTCAGTGCTTTGGAATGACCTCCCATTAACTATCTGAAAGTTATCATCACTATGCTCCTTCAAGATGCTCTTAAGGGTCACCTTCTAGACATTATTTGTATTAATTATTGAGTTCCACTTACTCTGACTCACAGGGCCAGGAGCATTGATTAGCGGCAGTGCTATTGCACCATGGGTCTCATCATCTTTTTTCCAAATTTAATATAGCGTAATTTAGTTTATTGATGAAACAAAGCAAACAAGCGAATAAACTTACGTGTAATATATAGCTCAATGTATGATGTTATATTTTATTACATTATATAATCAAATACGACCGAGTTACATATTAAGTCTGTTTTAAATATTTTAGACGCTTACCATTCAAACTATCCAAAGAAATGTTTATTTGAACCATTTTTTCAATTTTTCCTGTTGTGTTTTCCTGTTGTGTTTTCACTTTTAAACATGAATGCATCTTCCAAGTTCTGCTTGTTTAATATTACATTGTGAATGTTTCTACTTATTATGGCAAGCGAAGAAGATGTTCTTCCTTTGTCAGAGTAAAATCAGATGCTCTCTGACACTCAAGTAGTATCAGCAGCTGCTAACCATAATTATTTATGTATAATCCCTCTTTATTCCTTTGATTTTCAGTAAAAATTTCAATAAGCGTTATCGGCCCTGGGAGATCTTCATTCATGTACATAAAAACTGTGAGAGCATAGCCCTAATGCTACTTTCCCCCAGGTAGTGATCAATCAATTTGTGTGATAAAAAATACATTCTTTGCCACATAGCCCAATGAATTAGAATAATTAAATCAATACCTTGCAGATTAAAATTATGTTTAGGACAATTTGGTGACATAATGAAGCGTTACAACTCTGACTGCAGCAGTTCATAATGTAGCTGATCTGCAAAATGACATAAAGTAGCTGATCTGATCAACTCAATAATTGTTTTATCAACATATTCTACTCTGTTGTTTGCAACTGGTTGTTGATTAATAGTAGCATGATGTAAATGACATAGATAAACATACCCATAGCTCCTGGAGATCCAGGTCTTCCAACAGCTCCTGGAAGTCCTGGTGTTCCAACAAATTTGTCATCTTGACAACAGGCACAGTTGATGGTCACTTTGACCTGAGTTGGGTTACCTGCACCACCCGTACCCCAGCTATGTGCTCCAGTTTGACCACTGAAAAATAATGATTTGCAACCCATTACTTAAGCAGTCAGAAATATAATCACAAAAATATGACATCACCATACAGGTTGAAATAGATCAATTCACAGTTTATTTATATGTGCATGCTCGCTGATATTTCAAAATCGCAAACAACATCAAATATCATCTATTGGGAAACTTCCATTTCAGTTCGGTTGGTGCTCCTAAGGCCGAGTTTCCAATTGAGAATTTGGGATGCTAAAACCTACTCCTCGAACCGAAGATGTAAATGCAAATCAAGTTGACTCAATTGAAAAGAAATTGGCACCGATGTCTATTTAATGACATTTACTGGGTTTCTACTTTCTAATGATATCCGAATGCGAGTTTATTGGTCAAAGTGCCTGCTCTGAAGTCAGCTCAAAGTATTTGCACTCCAATTTCCATGGCACTGATAATGTATTCTCTACATTTCCATTAGCAAATATAGTATCAGCGTTGATATAATATTACTCCGGACTTTGCTTAAAAATGTGGATTGGAAATGCGGTAATAGAGAGCACACCCTTTTATATCATTCTAGTATTTTTGGATTTCTTGTGTGTGAGTCAAATCGAATAATAATTTGTTGTTCTTCGACCGGATTGTTTGTTGGGCCCACATCTATAGGGAGGGGGGTTGGCGACTAATACGCCAATCACATGCAATTAGATGTTGACTAAACCAAGAGCAATATCTTTTCAATATTCTAGCGACTAATACGCAATTTAGGTCCCAACCAGATAACTTCGAACTGGAAATGTTCAATCTTGCTAATTGCATAGATTGTCTCTGCCTCTTTCATTTGTGAACTTACATGTACTTGAGTATTTAATGCTCCAGGATTCATTGGTACTTTGAACATGTCAAGTCTATAGCACTATGCACTATGGGTGTAATGGAGAAAGAACCTGCTAATAGTGTGGTTCCAAGAATTCAAGTAAAGATTTTGCTTCACTGGGGTTAGAGGTGTTCCAATATTAAAGGCAAATATGATACCGCAATACATAAGTAGTAGCATTAATAGTATGCGTGTACTGTGTCGTGCTGATGCATATTGTGCATAGAACATTTAATTTGACAGGTACCCTGTACTGTTCTGTACTGTAAAGTATGGAATTGTAAAAATTGTACTGAAAGCCGTATTGAATTGAGGAAGTAGCATGATGGGATATCGTTGGTCGAATGCACCATGTAAGATTATCCTTAAGTCTGAGTCGCAACTTGAGATACTTGAGGCATTGCAGTGTCATAATATGAGGCACTTTACTGTATTACAGGGCCGCCATGTGATACACTTGCAGTATTGCAGCACCGTAATGTAAGACATTTACGGCGTTGCAGAGTTACAATGTAAGACACTTACGGCATTGCAAGGCCACAATGTGAGACACTTATGTCATCATAGCACCACAATTTGAAGCAAATACAGCATTGCAGCGCTACAATGTGAAACACTTACGGCATTGCAACATTGTTGGCAGAATCAGTACCAGCTTCTCGTTTTGTTCTTCTGACTGCATTCTCGATACGCTGTTGAAAAGAGTTTAGCAAAAAATAATATGTATTATCAATAAGTTTGTTTAAGTGTTATGGCTGATAGCATGAGTTAAGCACAAACTCTTACCACTCTTTTGAAGTTTGTAGTCTAGAGATATCCAAATAAAATACAATAATTATGTATACAAACCTAATATACAATATGATATTACAATATTATAATATATGCAAATATAAAATAATAAAATATATCGAACATAATATAATAGAATAGTATGCATATTAAAGTGATTAAAGTCGGAGATAATATTTGCTAAACAATCTATATCTACAATATCATAAAAATCACTACTGTATCCATACATAACACATTTTAATGACATGTGCATTTCAATGTGTTTCGGAAATTTTATTGCATACATTATTATTTCCTTGGCAGGTTGCAATTTCACTCATTTTGCGGCATTCCTCGGATCATCCTCGTGGTAAGAACTAATTTATACTTTAATGAATGATGAAAATAATCTGTTGATAAATCAGGGCAGCCAAGTCCTGAAGTGCTAATTGGCCCTAAAGCTATACACTATCTGTACCCATGACACTAATCCATCTTAATCCTATTATTTTAGCCGCGTCGATTAACATAATCCTTCTTAAACATCAACTGCAATAATTAAAGTGGCACAGACTAATAATTATTAATTATAATAATGATGACTTAGCTACACTACACGCATCGGCGGAATTTAAGTTAATCTGAGGTAGGACAGGTGAAATTGGGTGGGCATCCTTCTATATGTTAGATGTTACTGTAAAGATAAGAACTAGACTAATTCATATTTCTCCACCCAAGTCAATTCATTATCACAACTAGATTATCCTCCATAGTTTGAGCAATATCAGCGTTCATGGCCCATTTGGTGTGAGATATAATACCTAAGTGGTATGTGTGATCTAAATTACAATGCTGATGCTGATTGTAACACATCACAGAGAATTAGTGTCTCATCATTAGATAGTACAGCTGCGAGCCTAGTGACACCAGACACTCCAGGAAAGTTATTAGCAAAGAATTGACCGTAGTCATCAGTTGCACCTTAAGTCCTACCCATTCATTAAGATTAGCCTAGCCTGAGTGTCAAACATTCTTGGTAAAGAGGATTCTTATGATAGAATGTCCCTTTTTCTTTCTCAATTTTTAACCTACTAATGCTTAAGTTTCTTATTTGACATTTTTAACAAATAGTGCTTTTGTTGACTGCTGAACGGCTATTTTTGTGTATTAAATTTCGTAGTATTTTATGAATTTAGATCAATTTCCCCATGATTCTCATTGATATATTAAGTCGACATGTACATGCAAATATGCTCTCTAAAGAGGACTGGCATTCGGGCTAGCATAAGCTGAGTATTGTCTTTGAACAATATATAGAGTATTGATTTGTACATTGTGATGTAATTATGACATCACACAAAGACCCCAACCCCCAATCCACAATCACCACCCCTAAGTAGTGACATCATTTAGCAGAAACCTCTGTAATGTTAATACATTGCTGAATCATTCAGCCTGGGCTCATAGTACCAGCCAGTCTAATATTTAATCACCTTGGCTCAGAGGCAGTAATATGGTAATTGATAGCCTTGGACAAGTATCCTTATCATTCCCGAGGATAACACTAGTCTGATATACACATATAAATCGAGCAGTAGTAAGGATTTGCGAGGTTGCCATTTCACTTCAACATTTTCTAAAGGAATCTAAGGTCATAGCTTGCTTCTACTCCAACACTCCGCAGAAAATCCATTTCCATTTTTGTTGTTGCAAAATCTAGGGTGATGTGCTCTTTGCTCTCCTTATCTCAAACTTCACTGGGATCTTGTTCTTGCCCAGTTGATTGCCAAATATGTAAGGAATACGTAGTGTCTCGATAGCCAGTTATATGACTACATTAAAATTAATTAAATGCACTAGTTTATACTAATAGACTAATTAAATGTGCCATAATGTGCCATGCGCCATATTTAAATTTCATTATTTTTTATCATTGGCAGAACGGCTTCCTCCATAATTCACTTTTATGTTTAGTTGTCATTCAACATCAGTTGAACAATAGAAGTGAGTGTTTGCTTAATGTGAATATTGTTCTGCCATTGTCTATTTTTAGCTGTTCCTTTGGCGAAGAATTATCTTAACCTATCAGCTCCTGAACTTCTGGGCAAGGTTCGTCCCTGTTTTTTTTTCTATTTCAAAATTTGACTTACACCATAATGTTGTTGTTCTCTGCTCTAGCGATATTATTTGTACTTGGCAATCCAACAGCAGAGCTAATCGAGGGAAATCCCCGGTACAGGTGCGGGAGTGGTGATGCGCTTGATACCACCATAATGTGAGATCGGTTCAAATTTTTCAATTAGGTTTCAATTGAAAGCCCATCAAATTCTCATTAAAATGATATATTGACCATGCCTGTTATAGAGGGTCTTGGTCCAAAATTAGAAATTTTAAAAGTCGGATTAAAGATTTAATAAAACGGACAACTCCCGGGCAGCCAAGGGCGGTTTAGAGACTATGGGCTAATAATGTTCTATTTAGTATATAGAACTCTGCAAGCCTCCTGCACCACAAGCAAATAGGCACATAATACATCACAGGACCTCAGTTTGTAAGAGTAGCCAGAAATGATGGCTGACTTTAGCATGATGGACGTTATAACTATGGATATATACATAAATATCTGGTTCTGCTTCCAATGTCCTCTCCTCCCTCATAAATAGATTAATGTATAAATACATGATGTGGGTAAAGAGATATAATTATAATAGCAAGCAGCATAATAGTGATACTCACGTCTGTGTCAATAGTAGTGGACTGTAGGCGGACAAGTTGAGACTTCATATTATTCACTTCATTGACAGTCTCAAAGAGGAACAGGGTCAGCACTAACCCTCCAATAAGCAGAAACGTCAGCAGAGCCCATATCACAGCCGAGTGTATTTTGGAAGGTTCAGTTGAATGCTTGTTAGAGTCCTCCATGATCTATGAAATAAGAACCACAACAATATTATGATAAATGTGACTGTTTTAATGCATGGATACAGTACATGTCTAGTGTATAGTATATATTATAGTGCATAGTATATAGTACATGTACATGTACTATATGTGTATTGTAATTATACATGTATATACATGTATATAGTACGGTGTCTATAACAGACACTGTACATGCATATTGCTTAAAATGATGTGTAGGCAACATACATCATATATATTTCTCTTGCAAAGAGGTGTGTACATACAATGCAACAGCTATTCCGGGTCAGCTATATTGGCAAAAGGTATGTTCATCACAAATTTCTATTTTCACAGACATGATGACGTAGGCAATGTGTTACACATTTTGTTTAGTTTTCCATGAGAAATAAAATTGAAGAAAGAACAATATGTTGATGTGAGGTGCAGCAACGGCAACATCGAGAAATCGATGCCAATAGAGCATTAATATAACTATTTTAGAATATTTAACAAAATATACAGAATTTATTTCTATGCACTTCTATTTCATAAGACTTTAGGCAACGTTGATGCTTGTCAACTTTTGGTCTAATCTTGCATTATTTTAAGCAATGTTTCAAATGCTGATATAGTTTATATAATATAATCGTCATTATAATAATTACAATACAATAATGTAATTCAAAATAGGTATACTAAAAGCAATATTGCATTTAAAATTTATCAATAAATAAATTTAAAACTGATATTTTGGCAGAAATTCCATCTGCCATCATCAGAGTTATAATAAATGACATAAATATAAGTTTTAAATTTATTTCTTAATAAATTTTAAATACAGTGCTTCTCGTACACCTACGTTTAACTAAACTATTTGCCCAAATTGATACTTTTAAATAATATAGTTATATAAAATGAACCGCCATCGTATAAATCATTTGTAAATAATGTTATAAGTAATAAAACAGTAAATCTGAAATGTTTATACCTGAGTATTAATAAATAATCAATTAATTAAACACATTTTAATAGTATATTTATGCCAAATAATAGCAAATTTTGGGCAAATGTCAGCTGGCTGAAAATTCAGCTGTGTGCATAAAATAAATAAAATGCCCCATCCTGTTTGATCAAATCTATGGTTGTATGAACGATGTGTTATGATGGATACAGTACATGTCTAGTATAGTATAACCCACCTATATGTTGCACTACCCACCTATATGTTGCACTACCAAACTCGCTGCTCCTAAAGTTGGTGGTAAGGGTGGTAAGGTACAGATTTTATGCAAAATGCTCCATGGTTATATAGTGCTAGATCAGACCAGCAGCTCATTAGTCAGCATTCACTCTAGTGCTGCACCAATGCTAGGTATTGAGCAATGTAAAATTATTATTCTCTAGTAGATGCTATATCATTATGCATAGCCCAGTGCCAGATTAAATTGGTATGGAAGTTTAAAAACACCTTTTGATCAAGATTAAGACTGGTTATTTACAAATTTAACCAGATGAAGCAAAGGTATATTATCAATATCAAAGTATTGAATCTCATCAATATTGTCGCAGACCTAGTCTGTCTTTGTATCATTACACAATAGAAGCTAATGCAGTAGATACCATATAAGCTATTAGCGTCTCAAGACAACTGCTTGCCTGATTAGCCTAGAGCGTTGGTGTAGCCTACAGTTATGTCTAAATGGTAATGAAGCAAAGCTACAACCTCAGTTGGGCACCAAATTAAACAAAAACGCTTTACTAGGAAATTAGCAATCGCGGCCTTTTGTTGTGGCTGTGTACAATGGCCACTTCGAGTGATTTTCAGAGGAGGTTGCACTTAACCCTCTCTATCACCTACCTACAAAAATCTACCGCATGCATTAATTTTCACACTAGATAAATTCAGGAGTAATGGAACAATGACTGTTGACATTGATAAATAGACATTTATTACAAAAATATAATTCCAAAGTCGACAAAAGACAATTATTCAATTCCTAGTCCAATTTGGAAACTTTGACACGCTGGCAAGCTCCCACAATGCTTAGCAAGCTCCCACAATGCTTTGCAATCTCCCACAATGCTTTGTAAGCTCCCACAATGCTTTGCAAGCTCCCACAATGCTTTGCAAGCTCCCACAATGCTTTGCAAGCTCCCACAATGCTTTGACACTCTGGCAAGCTCCCACAATGCTTTGCTCAATGTAAAAAGCTAAACGACCTAGTGACAATGTTGTATATAAGGTGGACTGTGCTTGAAATTTATATGTATAACGTTTTTTAGTGTAGAGTTGAAATAATAGTGCAGCACCGTGTATATTTTTGTCAAGCCATAGGCAACAATTGTG
>JAOQGN010059047.1:0-12576 GCA_027564295.1 Himantozoum antarcticum
AAAACCATCAAGCATGTTATACTAATTAATAATTATTAATTATCAGCATCCTGTCTTTATTAATAGCATCAAATTTAATTTAGCGCAGTAATATATTTAGTGAGTGTACAATATGGAGTGAGCAACTGAATATTGCATCCCGTCAACACATCTTTACTTTTAAAATATTACCAATCATCACGTGGAAACCAACCAACTACAACCGCAGCTTGGCAAAATAGGACGAAAGAGAGGAGGAATGGTAACGTAGTAAAGATAATGGCACCTTACATAACTTGTGCGATAACGGATTCGATTCCAGTTGCAATAAGAAAGCCTCTCTGCTACAAACTTTTATTGGGCAGGGTTCTCAACATTAAAGTTCCTAGCTGTATTCTGATCAGGATGTAAAATACCTGAAGGTAAGTGGGTTTTAAGTGAGGTAAGTGGGTCAGGTGGGATTCTCTCGAATCGCTCAATTAGTGAATTACCACCTAAATTAATACCAAACATTATTGAGAAAGGAAATTTGCAAAGCATATTTTTGCAATATGTCTCAGCAAATTATCTGAAGTAGTATTAGCCTGCAATAATATATCGATTTACAAACAATCTTTAAATTACAGCATACCTACCTCAATGTTAAGCTTCTCAGCTGTAAACTCAGTGCCAGCCAGCTCGGCAGTTGCCAAGAAGTCATCCAGTTGATTTTGTTCAGTAACAGATTGCAAATTCTGCAAGCGACCCCATTCATAGCCATCTTCCAATTCACTAGTGTGAAGCTGCAAAACATCAAGCATCATCTTATGATCAACATAGCAATTGCTGCACTCTATCAAGTGTAACAGTATATAGTTATAGCCTACTATGGAATAACAAATTAGCTCGGTTGATGTACCGTCCTCAAATTGGTCCCAAATCTTTGATCAACCAATAGAAACAATTATAATGCCTGTAACTACAAGACAACCATAGTTGAAAGTTGTGCCAAATTTGGGCTTAGTTTGGCTGGAATGTGATAATCAGGCCATAATGGACGATGAAATGTGGATCTGCAAAAATGTTTAACTGTGAACAATGGAATGTAGGCCTACGATGTAATATGAACGAGCAGAGGATAAACAATTTTTATTGATTTAATTCACTATTCTAATTGGTAGCTGTGAGTGGTAGTGTTGTGCCGGAACTAGGAACGCTCCGTGTTCCGTTCCATCAATCGTGGAAAAAGGAACATATTGGCCATACCCAAGGAACAGTGTAGTCAATATTTTATAACAATTATATACTTAGCAATTATAAATAATTTGTGTCATGTTCTACTTGTGGTGTAGTGACACATTTTTTTTGCCTCGACTGCGGAAGCTTGCAGTATAACATATATGGGTTGATGAGAAGATTTCGTTGGCAAGAAACTGAAACTATGCTCTATATTCCTACATTGAAGATAATTCAACAACTATTAAAGTTGGTTTTACCTAGATGGCGTCTAAGCATTTTGGTGTTCAGATTTTTGCCTAGACTCCATCTAGGGCAGTCTAGGCA
The DNA here is from genome assembly GCA_027564295.1 of Himantozoum antarcticum. Classification (NCBI taxonomy): domain Eukaryota; kingdom Metazoa; phylum Bryozoa; class Gymnolaemata; order Cheilostomatida; family Bugulidae; genus Himantozoum; species Himantozoum antarcticum. The sequence goes on from JAOQGN010059047.1 coordinate 1,522, forward strand.
GCACTACACCACCGTTAAATAATATATTTATAGGCTTATAACTAAAGCAAAATTTGTCTCATATGGTAGGCCTACGTGTATTAGTTTTCCTTGAACTAGTTGCCATAATTTACCTCAATATCATCATCATGATCTAAATAACTATCTAAACGTGGGAGTGTTCCAAAAGGGGAACATTATTGTGTTCCATTCCGAAGCGTTCCATTCTGAACAAAACCTGTTCCGGCACAGCACTAGTGAGTGGATGGTGGCCATTTACCCACTGAGCAATTATACCACTTCTACTGTGTGACAGTGGCTGTAGCTCTAATGTCGCAGGCGACACTCCTGTTCTTATGGGATGTCAGGGCATTGTTGATCAAATGGTCAACTTGTTGATCTGATGGCTCAGCTGGACTGCGTAATGGTGCCACATTTCATTCATGAGGTGTTGGGTTCAAACTTCAAATCAACTGTCAGTCAAACAAAGAGTTAATCTGCTAAGAATATTTGGCAAGACGCTTAATTCAATATTAATCTCCAGTCTCTTGTCTTGTGGTTTAGAAGGGGTTTAGAAGTATTATTATTGATTACTATAATTAATAAAGTGTACTATAGTAATTATTATAGTACCGTACTATGAAAATTACTATAAGCTAGTATAACTATTAGTAATTTTATTATTATTATGTATTATTATTAATTACTATTTGGCCCTATAAAGTAAATTATTAATATTAATAACAAATAATCCATATTATTATAATGCTCTTGCACAAATTGGATACACTTGAAATAAGACTAAGAGGACAAATCCTACTTAGTAGGTACTAATCTATGACTTGTATCAATGACTGAGTATCAATTACATGATCAATCCTCCATCCTAATTCCTATCCTAAATAGAAATAGAATCACAGATTGAATCTATGACAAATTGTCCAATGACAAATGATATGTTTAGATAGATAACGATAGATAAATGACTGTTTAAGTTTACAGGCCTACATTAAACTGAACTTGGCTATAATTATTATAACAAAATAAAAGCTATATAACGTAATTATAAGACTTTGTAATAAGAGATAGATATATAAATCTTTAACAAATATCAATTATTTACATTATTTGAATCATTTACAATAACAACAATAAAAATAATAATTTAATAATAATATTTATATATTTAATAATAATATTTTATATTATAACAATATTCTGTGTAGGCCCAGGCCAATTGGCCAACTCACAAATGAATCAGCTGATCTGTGTGGATTTTTCTTGGCAAATCTGTCTTTTATGATGATTGCACCAGGAGTCTGTGAATTTCCAGACTTCTTTTTATTTTTTCCCATATTATGTGGGATTATCGAAATTTCAGACCAAAATTATATCTTCACTTCACAAAATTTCATAAATATTGTCATGCGTTTCCTGTTAGACTGCCATCTTGATTGCCTATTTTACCACATCTGTGGAGAAACAGTTGTGTATACGATGTTGCTGGCGACTTGTGCATATCTTTGACAGACACCATAATTGCTATTAATATTACTCAATAGAACAAGCGATGTGTGGCCTACAGTATTTTAGACAGTATAACGTGCTTTAGCACGCACAGCCTATTGAAAGAACAGTTTTGTTAAAAGAGGACCCTAGTCTATGAAAGTGTTTCCGTTTCTCCAACGTATGTTCACAGTTGAATTGGAGTTGTTTGAGTTGATCTTGAAGGGAATTGACAAGAAAGAAATATTATTGCTGTAATAGGTTTGGCTACTACTACCTGAACGAAAGATGACTGAAAGGAAGACTTTAAATGTATGGTGATATTTTTTTAGTTTTTGGTTAATCTTTATTTAAATTTTGCGTTGTTTATTTAAATTTTTATTTGACTTTAAATTAATTATTAAATATTATATTTATTTATACCTATCTATAGGGATAGTAGGCTTTATAGAACAAGTATGAAGTAAAGAGGCTACAGTACATCCTGATACTTTGCTTGCTATCGTAAATATTACGGGCCTTGTTGTCAAATTGCTGGCCACAGGCCACTATACCATGCCTCGTATTGTAGACAGTGTCTGGGGCTGTAGTTGCCAAGAACTGGAAATCATGATGTGTATTTATTTTTCTCCTCATGGTGATTCATCCCAAAAAAAGGTTCCAACTCCTTCTCTCACCTCTAACTTCTCAGTGTCTGCTCCAGATGATCTATTCAGCACATCAACTTGTAGCATACCCTTCCACAAATATCTGAGACAATCACAAAATGAATTTCACCCACTGATGACGCTCAAACTACCATATGGGACAATTACAGACGACAATCGGAAATGTGCCGACACACCCAACTCATACCTTCACAACCAATTTTTCCACGATGAGGGTATATCTATATCTAAATCTTCATCCACTAACCGTTAATACATTCAGAGCCACAGGAGGCCTCTGTTCACTAGTTAGTACTCTAGGGGTGGGTGAGATTAATGAAAGAATGGGTGAAAAGGTAAGTCACTGTGAAATGCGAAATTTGCCTCCTATTTAACCTATAATTTACTGGTTACAAATGCTTATTATGTCCAGTATGACATCTAAAACATAATGTCAGAACACCAAATATTGCAAAAATAGCATAAACATACCTCAGTAAATGGGCAAAGTTTCCAAATTTAACCTTTGAAAAAGAAGATTTTACAGACAAAACGTCGTCATATGGCGCTCCAAACTCATGTGCGGTGTGAATCGCTCATAAAGACGTTGTTAACAAGTCTTCCATTGGCCAGATTATTGTTGTCCAATTCTAGAATATAGGCTACTGCGGGGTTCTAACTAGCACCAGCCGTAAATGGAACACATAACAGTGGGCTGCAATTCAGAGTTTGTCTTCCCCTTGAAAAATCATGTCAGTCTACAAAAACGTCAGCTTCCAATTTCCCTCCAGATGATGCATTTCCTGCCAATCAATCACACCGGACTTCTCCTTTGATGTGTATCGCGATCCCATTTTTCTTATCCAATGCTATTCAGATTGAGCCAAACGATGACCGTCTGTTAGATACTTCCTTACCATTCTTGGCAAAATCTATTAGTCAAAGGCTAATAGATTATCCTTTGACTTCACTGTTATCCAAGTCATATTGCACATGACTTGGATAACAGTGAACCTTATATTCACTGTTATCCAAGTCATGTGCAATATGTTTTAGCGTATGGAGATCAATATTATATATTAAAAAGTGTCAATTGTGTATTTTAACATCTGAAATGACTATCTGAAACTGATTCTTGTCAATTTTACAGTGTCTTAACTTCTCTCTTTCATTCTTTTTTTATCCTCCCCCACCACCAAAAGCTCAAACTAGTGACTAGAAACTGACTGTGTTCAGAGCTAGACATCTCATCAAAGGGCATCAAGAAATTGATCTTAGACCTGAAAACAACAAGTCTCCTGGACTTGACCAAATAAGAAAATATGTCCTGCTTATTGACCCCTATCTGATGGCGAAGTGTCAGACCCATATATTCAAAGCCTTTGCTGAAAAATGGTAAGCTACCCTGTGACTGGAAGACTGCTAACATCACGCCAATCCACAAAAAAGGCCCAAAGGACGAGCCATCCAACTACAGACCTATCTCCCTCACTAGTGTAGGTCCTACCGTGCAAAATGCTGGTGCACATAGTCCTACATGACCTCAACGAGACACTAGATATTGCATTACACAACAGACAACATGGATTCCATCATGTCCTCTCTTGTGAGTCCCAACTCTGCGCAAGTTACGATAATTAAGTTAAAGCTGCTGAAAGATCGTCCTTCACACATGCGGTAATCATAGATTTCAAAAACGCCTTTGATAAGGTTCCTCACAATCTCCTACTCCGGAAAATCCGGCAGATCCCCGGAATCAATGCTCCAATTGTCAACTGGATACAAGACTTCCTGACTGACTGAAGTCAAACAGTCGTGGTTGAAAACTCAAGCTCATCTGAACTCCCTGTCTCATCTGGTGTGCCCCAAGGCTCCGTCCTAGGGCCCACTATGTTCCTTATATACCTAAATGATTTGCCTCTTTCTGTGACATGTAACGTCAACCTTTATGCCGATGACACCCTGATATACTCAGTGGTTAACTCCAAAGATGATGAAAAATGTTTTCGAGCTAATATTAACTCTCTCCATGACTGATCTGTTATATGGAAGATGCAATTCAATGCGACCAGGTGGGTAGTAATAGTGTTCAACTATGATTGCAGCCCGCTACCTAAGTGCAACTTAGGAAGCACTCCCCGCTAGAATACGTACGAGAGACTAAATACCTTGGTGTAGCCATGCAATCAGACCTTAGATTCACCAACCATATTACTACCAAGCAAAAAAGAGCCAAAAAAGTACATGACTGCATCAAGAGTACCCTGTATGATGCCCCACAGCAAGCAGAGTTTTTTGCTTACACAAGTCTTTGCCGGCCTGTGCTAGACTATGCTGACACGGTCTGGGATCCAGCTGGCAAGCAGGTGAGTGACACCGTCGAAATAGTGCAAAACCAGGCTGTGAGATTTGTTGAAGAACATAAAGGGTAGACAGGGAATCTCCGAAACACGTGTTGAACTGTCGCTGCAAACGCTCAAGGACAGAAGAAAGAACCACAGGCTATTCCTACTGAGGAGAATACTCTCTAACGAAGAAAGACATCATGCTCTGTCCTCTGCATATGATGAGATTACAAATGGCAGGACAAACACCACCATGACCACACAAGTCGTCAATCGAGATGAACCCACCTCCATCTATGCAGGTACCCAGCTCGACTACAACAGTTTTCTGCCCCAAACGGCGAGAGACCGGAGGTTAGGGCCCACTACAACACAGCCCTAACACAGCTATATGCTGGGATCCTGTCAACCACTGGTTACCCTTATAATCATTCATGAGGCACTCCCCCATAATCCCTTGGCATTCTAGAGTGTTCTATCGTCACAGAGGTAAAAACAGAGGCAGAGGTAAGATCACAAGATAGCCCATTCAATTATAGGCTTCTAAATGAGCTGTAATTTGAATGAATCTATGCTGAAGCACAGGAGTTAGGGTCTATTACAGTTTTAGCTAGAAATATACCACAATGTGATTTCTCACAACGGTGTAAACTTCCTATTTGGCTCCTTGTGCTCCTTGTCTCTGCTGCTGGTAAATTGTGGTATGTTTCTCGATAAAAACCGTAACAACTCCTGTGCTTCAGCATAGATTCAAATTATAACTTTTTTTGAAGCGTATTGACTGGACTATATTGTGATGTGCTGGATAGTAGAACGTCTGGAGTGGCCAGTGAGAAGTTAGAGAGAGGTGAGAGAAGGAGCTGGAATATTTTTGAGTTGAACCACCTTGAGGAGAAAAGTAAAAAAAAGCATCATTATTTTAATTTTTGGCAACTATAGCCTCCCTTACACTATCGATGAGGCATATTAGTATAGTGGCCAGCAGTTTGACAACCAGGCCTGTGTGTAATGTTCTATTAAAAAGCTTTATAAATGTTAATTTTATTTCTGCTGGTGATTTCACTTATTCCTACCTCCCACAGCCTTATTGGATTCTTGTGATTAACTTTCTTCCAGCTTAAAAACCTTTCACATAAATATGTCGTGTCTTTTGCAGAAATGTGTTATAATATCCTGCTTTGGCATTGCACCATTTTATGTGAATGTTTGATCTTTTGCTATGCCGAAGTTTAGCACTTCTGCTGCTGTAGCATCATTTGCGCCTAATACATAGTCTAATATTACATTTAATATTACTGTATAGTCTCGACAAGAAGCACATGCGCTTAGATTCGGGACCACTGTATGGACTGAAAGAATTTTAGTCTCACTGTACAAGCACATAGAACTATAAGCGTACCTGAGCTTCTATTTGATACTGGTGCGCTTCTAATTGAGACCAATTGTCCGCGTATGATTTTGGTAATACAGTACATTGTATGAATATATATCCATAGACGCCAGTCGGAAATTGTTGACTAACAAACACAAATCTGTCTGTGTCTATGAAACAGAAAACAACATTGTTTGTGAACACATGGTGCTATTCTTACCAAGAGATAGTCACATTTTTATACATTCCAATTTACAATGTTTTCATTTTCACTCATTAGAGATAGTTATGTTATAAAATAAATGGAATAAATTTGAGTCTTGTTAGTAATTTTCCACAAATGATATAGTATTTGATTGCTTTGAGATGCTTTGATATTGTGTCGCCACACTCACTCACATTTATTATAATTATGTTAATATTATTTTCTTGTCAGTGTTATTAAGATTGAAGAGTATGTCAATTTGATTGACATCCTAAAGCAGGTGGATACCACAGTATAAATATATCAATGTATTTTCACAGAACACAGTCTCGCTTATAAGCGCACCTCATAACTAGTTCTGTCACTGTGGGTCTCATTCAATCAGAGCGCCCCATTTTCTGTAAGGATTTTGGTCCCGTTTTTATAGCTCATGTGCTTATACTCTAAATGCCTCACTATATAAGCACACAGAACTATTAAGCGCATGCGCTACTTGTCGGGACTATACGGTATATTTTGTGTGCAGTACGACTGAGTGTGTGCACTATAATGTGTACACTATGTGTGCACTATGTAGTTTAGTGAAAAATGTACAGTATGTAGCTCAGTGCAGAATGAGTTGACAATCATATATACGCCTAGCAAACATAGATGCACTGGACAGCAGTTACCAAATTATAACCTTGGTAGAACAATGTTACTTATACCAGCAGCATTCCAACCATTACTGACAACAGGCAGACCTATTTATATAAACAGTACAGCATGACAGTATTCGCTGAAGCTACCCTTTGCTGAAACAATAAAAGACCTACAGACATTACAGAGAGCACAAGCTATGCATGTACATTAATGGTGTTGGTGCATTAAAATTATGTTTCTTGGCGTCAAGGAGTGAGTGGAGAGTAGATGACAGTGTCAGAGAGTTGGTGGAGAGTATGCGACAGTGTCAAGGGGTTAGTGGAGAGTATGCGACAGAGTTAAGGAGTTAGTGGAGAGTATGCGACAGTGATATTTACAATCAAAATGTAGCCATTCAAATTTATCAAACTCGGCCAATATTGTAATAATGTTGCATAATACATGTATATTAAATATGGTATTACATAAACGTACACATGAATTATATCAGAGCAGCAGAATGTGTTTGCAGTGTATACTTTGCAGGGTTGCAACGTTTAAAACAATGTTTTATTTGTGTTTAAAACAACAGAAAAAAACCATTTCAAAGTGTCCTTTTCATATAACATATTATGGGTGCCAAATAGTGAGAAACGGATAATAGACAGTTTGAATTTGGATAAAAGTATCTGCTATTGCTTTGTGGAAACTTCTATCAAATTCTGCAATACAAGTTCAGGAATGATAGAATTTACTAGAGGTTGGTGACTGCCATGTGCTCATCAGTGAATATTGAGTGTGTCTTCTCTATGTTTGTCGTGGTTCAGTCAATACTGAGGAGCAGGCTAGGCGTGGAGGAGACTGGCAAGCTGGTTTTCTTATGCAGAATGCTTAATTATATTTATTTTTCTTACATGTCCAGTATATATAATTATTATTTAATAACAAACATTTTGAACGATGAAAAACTGTTTTAAACAAAATAAACATTGTTTTTGTTTTCAAAAAAAATCTCTTTTTTTTTGCAACCCTGATATTTTGACAGCGAATCACAATTACACAATCAGCATTAAGAGGTAGCAACTGACTTACTGCAACCCAAAGCGCACGCTTTACACAAATAGACTTAAATGCACATTACGCAATATTAGATATGGCAAATGCAAATGGTACCAGTAGCGGGTAGAGCGCTAGATCAAAAATTATATGGAAATCTCTTATGGGTTTTGGCTTGTATTGGGATTGTTTCAGCTTCTAATAGTGTTATCAAAGTGTGATATCCTTCCAGTGGCACTGGTGATCCGAAAAAGCGGCAATGCTTGTGGCAAACTTGCTATCCTCACCAACAACATCAAAAGTCCTTCTTCATGGATACCTCTAAGTATAAAATTGGAATGATTTCCTCTCACCAGTTCCTACCTAAAAGTGAAGCTGAGCGAATAATTAAGATTTTAAATTAACTTAACATAAACTTTTGTGACCGGTAACCGGTAACGGAATATGAGGAATAAATCACCAAAGTGATGAACTTATTAATACCAGGTATCTGTGATCAACAAACTGTAGAGTGGTAGAGTGGAGTGCTTCTCCATAATAACATCATTAGTGAAGTGACAAATTGGAATCTTTTGATACTGATACTTTAGTGCAGATATTTCAATCAACATACGATTATATTTCTCTGTAGCGGTACTACCCGGTGGACTATGATCCAGCTAAAATCCCCAAACTTAAAGGGAAACAGAAGGAACAAAATCGCCTTTGGGGTATCAGAGTTATGGCCCCCTTCAACATGAGGTTAGTATTCAATATAATTTTGTCTAGGCTTAGAAAGGTAGCATATGGTAGGCGGCTGTTTGGCCAACTTCCAGCTGTAAAACGGACCAAGTCGTACCGATAGCTGTTGAATCTAATGCAGCTCTTATGCAATCACTAATTTATTCGGTTATTACAATTCAGTAGGCCTACCATTTCTTTCAATGACTTTATCAACTTGTAAAAGTGCATAATAGGCCTATAAATGCCAAGTATGTGTATAAAACTTACCTGTATTTTTCTCTCATCGGGCTACCTACCGTAAAGCATAGCCTACAAGTGGGTGAACTTAGCATTTTAGCACATAATGACGATGTGGTGGCTTGATAATGTACATTTATACCATGTTACTACCTGGTGTTTGCAGCCCATGTAGAGTAGGCTATTTTTATAGTTGCTGATAACTATTGATCCATATGAGCACCTATTCCTCGACTACTGCTGCCATGTTAAATATATTATGTTCATCATTGTGTCAGCTAAAATTAGAGTTGTAACTGAATCATGCTTACTAAAAAGCATGATTCAGTTACAACTATTCAGTTAATAACAATTATGATTATTAATATTATGATGTTAATAATCATAATGCCTTTTAATATTTTAGATGCAATACCTGTGGTGATTATGTATATAAAGGCAAGAAGTTCAATTCTAAGAAAGAAACTGTTTTAAATGAAGATTATCTCGGTATACAAATTCACAGATTTTACATACGATGTCCTAAATGTGTGGCTGTAATTGCTTTCAAGGTATGACATAGTGATATATTGGTTAGTTAGTTCTTAATCCAAAATTTGTGGAAGTATCATTGGTATAAATGTTCAGATTTTTTTGCGATGCTGTAGCATATGAGTGGCCACTTGTGCACTGATACTGCACAGGAGGCTCGACTTTGATTTTGATTTCGGTGGCATTGCTGCAAAAAGGATGATAGGCTGAGGCGCCACACCTTAGCACCTCACCTTAGCACCTCACCTTGGCACCACACCTTAGCACCACACCTTAGCACCACACCTTAGCACCACACCTTAGCACTTATTATTATTACTGCTGCACCACTGATTAGCTGATGATTGTTTTAAGCAAATAAAATGTGACTAAATTCATGGCCTCAGATTTAAATTCGTAGGTACATTTGTACGTGCAAATTTGTGCCAACTGAAATTATATTCATTATTTCTACTTTGTTATATAATATTTATTATATACATTGTATATATTATATAAATTAATATGTCAATTTTTTAAATACAGTTAAAACCATGCTTGGCCTTACAGCCCACAGAATTTACACAGTGACTTAATGATTTCCACCTTGGTGTTTAGACTGATCCAGAGAATTGTGATTACACGCTGGAGACTGGAGCTACTAGAAACTTTGAGGCTGCTAAAACTTTACTAGACATGGAGAAGAAGAAACAGCAGGCAATTGAAGATGAAGAGGCGGCCAATCCAATGAAGGTTTGTTTCATTTACTTAAATATAGTTTCACATACTTTATCACAACGTATTGTTAGTTACCTTATGCTATTGACAGCTTAGAATAAAGTTGGATCAAATTATAGGTGTTGAAATTTTTTTTATTGCAATATGGAAGTTGTCTTCTATATATTTGTTAAGCTACTGTATCATTACAAAGTGGAAAAGTAAAGTTTTATAGTTTAGTAGGATTGTCTTAACTCTTACCAACCAGTTGTCTGATGACGAGTAGGTCCGTTGAGTGGGCACTCCGAATTACACGCAACACTTGTGTTCTTAGTGACTCATTTTTCTTAGTAACACGCAAACTTCTGTAAAAATAATCCTTTTCAAAACTCCAATAAATTTGAAATTAAAGCGTTATGAAGATGCCGTTCAACATATTTACATACTTCAATTCTATAATGATGCTGTCATGGTATAATGAGCTATCGCCATTACCAATAACACACTGTTAGTGTAATTTGTAAATTAGTATATTAATTGAAAACTCATATAATTTAATACCGGTAGTGAAATTATAAAAAATTCAGATGGTATCCCATTTGACTAATTTGGCATTCTTTTTCATATTTATGGTATCTCATACTCATTGAAAATCTATGAAATTTCTATATTTTATATCCTTTTTAACAGTATAATTATATTTTCTGGCTGTATGTTCGCAGGTACTAGAAAACAGGACCAAGCAGAGTCGGAATGAAATGGACACGATGGAGGCCCTGACTGAGCTGAGAGATATGAATGCCCGCCATGAGAAGGTAGACCCTGAAGGAATGATTAAAAAAGCACAGTTGTACCAGCAGGAGTTGCTTCGACTTCAGCAAGAGGAGGAAGACCGACTTATCAGGTAATATTTTCTAGTCGGCCTACGGACAATTATCTTAATGTCAAGGTCAAGGCTATCTTATGTCAAGGTCAAGGATATCTTATGTCAAGGTCAAGGTTATCTTATGTCAGGGCTTTTTTTATTTAAGTTTATTGCTGAATATTAAATTTATACAAATAAAATCATGGTGATAGAAACCTTGCAATAGGGCAGCCAGATAGTCAGAGACTAGAGAGTTGGCAACCCCAATAAAT
>JAOQGN010059158.1:0-12572 GCA_027564295.1 Himantozoum antarcticum
AAATAGAACATTTACAAGCATGACAAACATGCCAAAACATAATAATTCATATACTGATAATAATAATATACTGTGGTTGACAAAATTGATTACTAAACAGTCACCAAAGCAACATTTATTATCATAAATGCATTACAGGTACAAATGCTTCTTTGAAAATGAAAAGCAGAGAGCAAGAACAACTGTTTACCTTAGAAACTACCTTTTTAAGCAGTGAGAAACTCTTTTACCCACGTTTCACTAACACTGTTACTGCCACTATTACTGCCACCTATGGCCTATGTTTCTATGTATGTAAACATATATGGTAATGGATTAAATAATTAAGCTACACTATCTCTCACCTCAGTAGTCATATTTCAATATACTTTTCATCATGAGGATGTGCTGTATTTGACATCAATAGAGTCATGAAGAATTTTCTGCTAGTTTAAACTATTTTTTTCAAGGCCAAAACAGTGTAATATAAGTTACATGAAAACAGAGAGAAAGCTTAAAATCTGACAATGTTTTGGTAATTTTTATGAAGATTGTGTAGCAGACATATATCTTAGAAGCACCAGTTTATCAATACTCAATGTCACTGGTGATGGCTTGTTAAAAGGGATTGTCTGGTCTGGAATATGTTTGTCTCCATTAATGTATTGCATATTAGTAGTGTAGTGTGAGCTGATCGGTACCCTCAGTCAATATCTAGGAGATAAATAACCTTGGTTCCAGAAGGTTCGGGACGGTCTCCATACCAAACCCCCGTTAAAATTTGGAATGACGACTACAAACCTAGCCTATCCTAAAAGTGCAAGTGAGGAAATTGGTGTTCCCAAAGTCAACACAGGTGGTCGGGACGGGCAGACTGCAGAGGATCTCATAGAATGGTGGGCTAAGGGGTTTGGAACGGAAGGTGCCAGAAGTGGACAGATCAAGCCTCACGCGATCGTGAAGGTCGTCTGGAGAGGAACCCGATCTGATCTCAGTGGAATGTGCTAACAATGACAACCTCGCCAATTTTTCAGAGGGGTGATAAAAGATCACCACCTGCGAAGAACGATGGGTGTAAAGAAAGACGGGTGCGAGGAACGAAGCGAAGAACATTGGTGTGGTCACCAAGAGAAGACATCTCGACTTTTGGCGGAGGATCACATTGCTACGAACAATAAATCATAAGATAAGTGAAAATCGTAACGATTTAAAACAAACCGGTTTCACGTCGCAGGGACGTTCACCGGCAGGGAGCTGTGAACGTGAACTGTGAATGTCGCAGGGACGTTCACAGTTCACGTTCACTGCCAAGGAGCCCCATCCCACCGACCCGACACCCCCGACCCTCGAACGTGACCATCTGAATGGCTATCTGTGCCATAGTGATGAAGACATCTTGGAGAAAATTTTACTCATAGTTGGAATTCTTTAAACAGGATCCCGTTTTAATCGAAGGGGTCTGTTTAGCAGTCCTATCTTGGTGCCCGTGAAAAAAATTATTTTCCCCCTGAGGGTCAGATCTGCTCACAGATCAGAGGCGGACGGGTCGGCAAATGAGTTTGTATGGGAGAATGGGAAAGGAGGTGTTTCTGAAGAGACGTTTGCCAATAAATGGTGGAAGAGCGAAGAAAATGAGGGCGAGTTGCATCACGATGTCGCGCGAGTGTTGGAAAACCATTGATGTTGAGCAATCGATGCGGGTAAATGTCAAGACAGGAAACATCTATATTAGAAAGCATTTGTGTTGAGCAATCGATGTGAGTAAATGTCGAGAAAAGGAAACATCTCTATTAGAAAGACGAGAGAAAACTATTTTAATTCTTTTGGTGGTGGCACAAGCGTGAACGAGGATGTTGTGGCGTGCAACGATTGCGAAATACTTTTTCAATCGATTAACTAAATGTCGGGAAATGCCGAGTAAGCGTGTACACCATCGCACTCTACCACCATATGCAAACCCAAAGCAAAAATGTGTCTTTGTTCCAAACGAATAGAAGTTACGTAAGGCCTGTTTTTTAATTAGAAGGGTTCAGATATTTGCTCATACTACACTACCCTGTACTCACCGTGCGGTCTATGTGCTGGATGACAGCTCGCTCTGCTTCCACTGATGTGTCAGTGGTCACGATTTAGATGACATGGACAAGTGATACTATGACCATCCCCAACAATGGGGTATTTCCCAGAGCTCGCTGACCTCTCATCGGCCAGACCTTGCGAGAGATCCGAGGATTGTGCCTCTGGACGAATGTCCTCCACGTCCCGCTCCCGGAGACGGAATGAAGGCGACAGGTGGAGCTCTCTTCAATAAATATTTTGTGTGAGTCGCCTCGGTACTTTTTATGGACAATAACCAAGCAACATAGATTTGTAATTAACTATACCTCGCAGAAGCCAACCAAAACCAACTCGCATTCAAATGTTTTTTTATTTAATATTTTGTACCATATTGCAACATATTTTATGATATCACTTCGAATGAAAAAAATCTTATTAAACGTTATAACAGAGTGTGCAAACTGAAACCAGAAACCATGAAACTGTAGAAGAAAAACGATCATGAAACTAACAAGAAACGGATCATTCACAAATAACATATCTGTTCCACTTTGTAATAGATTGGACAATACTGCTCAAAGCGACATATAACAGTAAATAAACTGTACAAGATAAAATTAAAACGAAAATACCACTAATAGATTCAAACAAAGCTGTACACAATTAAAAATCGGATGTGACTCATACAAATATGAATAAATTAACACCGTCTACAGTGATAAATTATAGGTGGACAAACCATCATCACGCACACATCATTTGCCATAGAAATAAGTCCGACCAGTTTTCTACTTGGGAGTAAGTAGAGGCCGTATTGTCGTTTCTCACAAACCCCCTGTCAATTCCGAACTTAGGTAGACCATTTTCCAACACTTTTTGGAAGCACTCTGTTGGTAGACGATTCGTACCCTTGCTCAATCCCTTACTACTGTATTTTGACTGGGTATCATATCGTCCTCACTCCTGCAAAAGTATGTTTTGAAATTTAGGGTTATTATACCATAGCCCTCAAACTCCTCTTTGAACAGTCCAGGAGTGTGCATGTTAAACTTATACACCATCTGACAGCAGTGATCGGGTCGCCACTCATATTCGCCAGCCAGCTTGATACGAATAAAGTCAGCACTGTGGTTGTCACAATACGGTCTCGGAAGCCACTTTCCATACTCGGTGTAAATCGTACGCCTCAGTTCGGGCCTCACTATGCTCTCCAGGAGATCCGTCAAAGCAAAGTAGGTGCTGTCGCTGCCCATTTTGATGTGCTGGAAGTCGTTCCTGTCCACGAACCTGTGTTTGGTAAAAAGAGAGATTTGCAATCGACATGCAGAGATGGTCATAAAACAGTAACAGTAGATGACAATGATATCAAAGCAAGTGAAAAAGAAAGAACGTGCTCAGCACAGTTCAGCATAGCATTAACGGTCTTATGTTTTTTACCCTGCGATGGGACGACAAATGTAAGGTCAAGCATGACAAAACCAAAGGGTCTCATCTGTTCATAAAGTCATAGTAGAACTGCAGCATCCTCAACTTTGTGTACTGCAGAACGGTAAATCCAAGGGTGACCGGAACATCCATGTTTAGCTGTCAGAAAAGAAAGAAAGCAATTGCCTGAATGTGTACAAAGTAAAAAAAGAGAGCAAATGATGGAAATGTGGTCATGAATGCAAAGGATCCAACGGAACAATGTGGAAATGGAAGGAAAGATACTGACACCAGATACACACGACACTACACAGATATTTAATTTGAAAGGGAGAGTGACAGTTCAATATAAACGATTCAGTTTTTATTTGTTACTTGTGATCTCATAGTACTCCTTGTCTATCTCCGAGAGCGAACAGAACCGCCTAGCTCTTATCTTGGGAGAGACAACATCTGACCCATCGACATGCTTAACATTCTTGTGTTTTTCCTTGTTTCTGATGGTCTTTCCATAAGCCGAATTTCCTACGAGCTTGCTGGCACTAGTCAACAGTGTCATGGTTGGACCAACATTCCTCTTGCATCGGGCGTCTGACATCGACTCACCAAACTCTGTGTAAATAGCTCGTGGAGTGAACTCAATCATCTGGTACACCCTGGTGATAGCAAGACCGTGGGAGAGGTAACACCTAGCCAATTCGCTCAATAACATCATCTTTGTTCTGAAGAGACTCCCGATCAACATGCGTTGGAGTCTTTTTAGGAAATCATTTTTGATGGCAAATCGTCTCATGTGCTCACTAAGATTCTCCCAACCAATGTCGACGTTTTTAAAGATGGGTGCCATTTCAGAGAAATTTTCCAAATTAGAATCGGAAAAAAATTCACCACTCGTAATCCTGGAAATGGCGGGTTCCGGTGACATCTCACCCCTGAACAAACCATACAAGGTGGAAAAAAGGCCTTGAATGTTTTAACTAACTAACGAATGAATTGTCACTAACGATTGTCTCCAAATTGCACTCCCACACACTCTCCACTTCATGCCCGAGATGACGCAGGTATGCTTGTTTATCCAGTGTGTCTGAGTGAAGGCGACTCATTTCGATATTTTTGCCTGGGTGTGTATCGACACACTTGGTTTTGTGACACGGGTGACCATGCCAAAAACAACCATGAAGCTGATGAACTTTTCCTTAACGGGTAAGGAGTGCTGTCCCAGGCGCGCCTCATCATCATCGTGAGCATGAGTGATGCGATGACCACTGACCCAAGCCTTGTATTGCAATCACCCGTGCGCCACTCTACAGAAGTTTCTTGTCGACTCTACCACCAGACTGTTAGCTTCCCTTCTTCAGTGAAGAGATTCCGATGGCAGTTTCTGCATTATACACGAAAGGTACAGGTCATTGGCATCGACACAACGAAAACTGTCTCGCACACCTTGCATCCTGTCCATAGTCTGTCGATCTGATTGACGTCACACCCTGTTCGTGATACGTGTGAAATATAACACAAGGTCCTCCTGCTAAATTTGCTCTAACGATATATGTCCTTGTTTTCATTGTCCAAAAAACATATTAAAAGTCAAGTTGGAAATTCTGTGAACAATCTTAAGCATGTTGATTCCCTTTTCACGGTATATCGAGGTCTGTCTATCCAGCGCCTCCAGAAAAGGTACGACGTCAAGGTTGTTGTACCAGCAGAAGAATTCTTCAAACGTTTTCACGTTGCAGTTTGACCACACATCTAGACACATCTTGTAGTCTTCCAAGGAAATGTCAGTGTCTCACAGCTCACTGCAAAAGGCCTCTCGAGATGGCAAGAAATCGGAATCCAATTTTTCAGATCATTCATCCACTCATAAGGAAATAAACCCTTATCCTTTGAACACCCAAAGGCTTTGAGGTATTTGGCATATACAAGGCCTGGAGTGATGAAATTGTAAATGTCCATGAAATGAAATCTGTCGCTCTCAATGACCGTCATTGAGGACAAACTGGAAATCTGCATCTTTTGCACCTTCAGCATACGAAGCAGCGGCCCTTTCTTGACGTTCACGTCATACCTCTGCAAATTGAAACTGACCATTAGGACACAGTGCAGGTGATGCTCTAGCTCCTGCTCCAACCGCCCAATTTCTTTCTGTTATTGTAAGCCATCTTTTCTGAAAAGCATCAGAAAAAGTCACGAAAAGCCTCTTCCCTTTCCTCTGAACACTCCAAGGCCCACTTAAGCATCGACTTTATACTGGCAAAATGATGTGACATGATTGAAGCGGCTTTGTCGGCCACCAGTTCCAAGTAATCAACAAAGGCAGCCACACACTCGTCGAGTGTTCCTCTGCACGCAAAGCATCTCAGTTTTGTGTAGCCAGGAACATTAGAGCACGTAGAAATGTTCAAAATTTTGTGCCTGACTGCGAATGACAGTGTTCGGGTGTCAGTGGGCAGGTTGCCCTTTGACATAAACAACTCAATGTCATAAGTAGTTCCATAGGAGTAAAGCAACAAGTCGGATCAGAAATGTATATTCCCGCTCGCTCTTTGAGTTTTGTGAAAACTGTTGGCGGAGGTCAGAACTCGTCTCCGGGAAATACAAAGCGGGTGGCATCCTCGGACTTCCAATTGTGAAGGTACAGGTTGCTGTAGCGACTAAAGCATGCCTCACCGGTCGGACACTGAACTGCTTTGGCATATTGACAAACGTCTTTTATCAGGCTGAAATGCCTTTTGTGGAGATTAAGGTACAGCGCCACACCACTGTCTCTGACTTTCTTTCTGGCCGACCACAGAATGGCACAGCCTCCACCATGTGCCCAACTCATGACCGTGATCACTATGTCACTGCATTTCTCCATCATGAGGTCAGCAAACCCTACTCCGGGAAATGCTTCTGCCCCTCGCTGCTCCCCACATACTCCAAATAGCACTCAAACAATCGGAACATCTCGCTCTCTGAAACGCGAGCTATGTTGCAAAAACATGTTTTGCTGTTTTTGCACTTGCTCTCTAGTCAAGTGGCGAGACACCTGAAAAATACAGTTGCACATCTTAGTCGTCATGGACGCTATGTGTCTATTGTTTCTTATGTCCGGTGGCAGAATGATGCCTTTGTCAAGAGCATTGCTCACCTCTCCAATTTTCCCATACCCAAGAGTTTATAAACATAAAACATTATGTTTTTTGTGCTCTCCAGCATCCACACCATGCTTGTCCTGTCGAGGGCTGCCCCATCGTGAAGATCTATGGTTGTGAACGTTGTGTTAAAGACTTTTAGATGCTGCTCTGATGTTATCAACATGGGAGATGGAAACTCTGTGGCGTTATTTGAAGATGAGTGCAGGTACCTTATTTCACCCATTGTCTTTTGTCTCATCAATGTTGCCACTCTACAACTTACTTTTACTCTGCTTTCCAGCTATCTCCATCGCCTAAATAACAGCTCCCATACCACAACATCGTACCCTTCCACAACAACACCACCATCCCACACGATGAGATTCAAAGCATTGACAGCCTCCTGACACCTCAGGATGGTCTTGGTAGCTCCCCAGCATCTCCTAACGACATCATCCAGCTTCTCGTCACTGGTGGCAATGAGTTTCGTCACTTCGTCTTCAAACTCCTGAAGGTGACTCCTTTTTTTCTCCACCTCATAGCAGACATCATCTTCAGCCAGACGCATGCAACCACCACAGGCGGTCGGAACGTCTCTGCGAACGTCAGCTAAATTGGCTTGCCTACCGTCAAATGTGGCACTGCACGTCTTACAGTAATTTTGTCCTGTCAATTGATGTCTGGGGGGATGTCCAACGCCTCTGGCAAACGTCTTTCTGTACATTGTGCAGGGTTGTCTGTTTGTCTCAGCGCCCAAGTTGTCTGTCTGGAGCAAGCTGTCATCACCACCCGTGTGCTTTATTGTCATGTGTCTCTTTAAAATAGCCACCCTGCCAAACACCCTATTGCACACTCTGCATTTAAAAGTGCGCTGGTGGGGAAAATTCAACTCGTGTTCCCTCAAAGACTCTGCATCGGGAAAGCCAGCCAAACAGATAGGACACGAAAAGTCACTGTTCAGCGTCACCGCTTCTTCTGTCTTGTGAAGTTTGTTGTTGTGTGTCTCCTAAAGTTCTGTCATCTCACAAACGTCTCCACACACAGAACGCACTCAAAAAGTCCCTCATCATTGTGGATCCAGCTACCACCACTGGTTGCCTGTAGCAAAGGAAACAAAAATCAAGAGTAAAACTTGTAAACAAACAAGCATCGGCACGTGGCACACGGGTTTTCAATGATTCAAAATGTTTAGATTTCTCAATGGCAAACTTTAAACTGCAACAACTCGGGCAAATTTCAAATTGCGACAGCCCACAAAAATATTGATTCAAAGAAAAGCGTTCACACTTACGTTCAAACAAAAGTAATGAATTTGAGATTACACCGACAACAACGAACGACAAGACGAGGTCGCGGCTTGGGGTGGGTGCTCAGGGTGGGGGCTACATAACGGCAGTATGGTGCCACCCACCACACCGGATGTTATCTCTGAATCGGGTCTCACGGAGAGGAATGACGACAGGTCGACGGTCGTTCCTCTCCGGTAAACCGTCCCTGCCAGAATACATACTTTATGCTTGATCGTTTGTGTCACGAAAAGCAACCGGTTTGTTTGCTAGTTATCTCATCCATTTAGGTTAGTCTCTCTCTCCTTCCTTCTAGATATCCTGTAGCACAAAAAAGCACCGAATAACCCACAGACTATTTCAGCAGTTGCCTTACGCCGATCACCGACAATTCAGACCTTCTTTTCTCTCTCACCTCTAATAAAACATTCGGGTGGACACGGGCAGATGCCTTACTGGCCAAACGTGATGGCCAAACCCCTAAAAATAATAGTTCAAAAGGGTTACGGTTTAAAAGTCAGAGGTCAAATGTGACCTTTGGCAAAATATCAACACTTAGACAGGTAATCGTCCCGTTCTGCAGACACGGTTGTCCTCCTGCCGAGACGGGTGTCTTTTTTTATGCGTGTGGGTTGTGGTCTGACGGCGACAGGTGTGCTGTGCAATCTTAAGGGCAAGATCATTTCGGCAAGCACTTCAATCGTACTGAATGTCTGTGTCGCTTTTTTAAACGAGTTGACTGACAATGTGAATGGGGTCTTTTTTTATCGATTGATGAGTACACTTACATTTCTTTCAATTACTATTGCTCACCGTTGGCTAAAAATGATATGCTTTTATGACGACTGGATATTACCACAGACATGTAATAACAGGAACAGAGGGTACAGTTTATGACACTAACAACATATTTTAATTTTTACAACATACACAAAAATACGTTATCATTTCGAACTAAATTATATCAAACCAGACTAGGATACTTGTTACATATTTCAATTAAAACGATATAGAAAGTTCACAACTATTTCTATCAGACAAAGTAATAACAGGAATGTATTCATCATCCGGGGAGGAAAAAGATGCGTATACTTCTACGAAACTGGCTTGATCATTTGTAATCCACAAACAGTCTCATCTCAATCAAGTGCAGCCTTCATACGTCGCCCATCGAGAAAATGAAAGCAAAGCCGTCAGTTAGTTGGAAGAGTACTGAATCCAGTAGGGTGCACATTCATTGGAATAAGCTTTCACGATCCAAGTTTGTGTGGTTATATTGAAACAAAGAACAAAATGCATAATCTGCCAATTGCATTCCCTGCTGGTAAAAATGTCATTTTTGCCAAACTGAAACATACTTCCAACTTGAATCTTAAGTTATTTGAAGAACTGCTAGACCAGGGCTGTCCAACGTTTTTCGGTAGCGGACCAACCTAAAACTTGTATCCCCACCCAGGGCCACAACAATCATAGCATGACTTTTCAAGCATTTGGTAAAGGGGGAATAATCTACCCCTTCACACATGCTATTAATTATACAGTAATAGAATACATCCTATGGTTCTAAAATGATCTGATATTCTTTCATGTTTAACCTGCATTGCATAATTCTACCATTGAGTTATCTTCCCTCGGGATAGATCCCCAAATCCGGGGGGATAACTCTATGAATGCTACAAACTGATACTTTTGAAAATCACTAATAGTGTGTTAGTTATTATAGCATTTATTAAAGCAAAGCGTGTGCAACCCTAACAAATCTGGCGAGAATCTTTATTACTATAGAGACCAGTTAAAGATGGAAACGATGGAGGATAAAAATAACTTACTTTGGAAATTGATGAAAAGTGTCTTTTGTGGTTTGTTGAACTTTTCAACTAGTACTTGTAGATGCTATGGTAAGTGTAGTAAATGAAATATTTTTTAATTATTGTAAAATTTAAATAGTTGAGCTTGAGTTTTCATAGTAATCAATAAGATATTTGGAAATTTACATATTTCAAAAAAAATGTTAAATGCAAAGGGGGCCACAAAATCTGACCTTGGGGGCTACAGTTGGCCCGGGGGCCGGGGTTGGACGGCCCTGTGCTAGATGATACAGTTGGCATGGGCTGCAAAGCAATGTATCATGACAAACAAGTTTAGAAACCAACATTTTTCGGGCTCCCATCGGAGTGACAGACAAAATGAGCTATTCCAAATGAGCTATTCCAAATGAGACTATTGAATTTTGGATATCATATCTATACAGTCTTCTTCAGAACCTTCACACACAGACACCACACCACTGAAATGTATATTTGGTGCAGTGAAGATTCCACTTGACAATTAAGGCATTAGGGGTCTATCAGGCCTGCGCTTTGCCCATCAACAGGAGACGCATTTTCCATAATCTACATGTACATTGAAATAGTGGACCGACTTCGCCCACTGGTGTCTCTAGACAGGCATTTACCACCTTAGCTGGCACGCAAGGTTGCTCGAACAGAAATATACGGCTCATGGCAAGTGGAAGTCATCAGCCTACATCTCCGTTACAAAAAGGTGTACTAGGGAACCCTCAGATGTTTAGTGCGAGATTTTTTTTTCTCAAGGGCATGATCAGAGATATTTACTGACCATTTTCGTCATCTTAGGAGAAAAGGGATGGCATGATCCCGGCTCACCTCCACATTCCGTGAGCATTCATATTAATCCAACCTTGGTCACGGTCTCCAAATGTTGAATTATTCATTTCACTCATTAGGACAACAAATCTCCTGAAAGGATCAACAACAAAATAGGCTCTATTTTAGGTAGGGAAAAACCGTTGTTTTACGCAGCTTCTTCAGCATTTAACTAAGCCTCACAAACTTGGATCACGTGTTCATTTTGCGATCAATCACCATGGATCAATATATCTTCAGGTTTCAGATCCTCATCTCATCCACTCTGTTCACAACTCACTTTGCCCACCCGCCTACTATATTTACTCTTCTGATTGTAGGTACAGGGACTAGTGACGAGCTGACAATTAGTGTCTTCAATATGTTTTTAGGTTTGTCAGTTGGGTTAATTTCTTTAGTTAGCCCTATTTATTGTATGAAATTGTACTACCTATTGCATATTGCAAACTTTTTGTTGTTACCATTTTCGCCATTGTAGGGAAAAAAGCATGCCCTGGTCAGGCTCGCCTTTCACATCCTGTGAGCGCTCCTGTTAACCCTGTTAATTTAATTGTGGTCCCATATGGTTTATTAGTAGTCACTTCCCCTACATAATCAAGACTCCTGTGGAAAGATCACGTAGAAAAATCACAAATTTGCTTTAAAATTGATGGCAAAATATATCTGACGATAACAGTAAATGGGAATACTTTGTTATTTAACAAATATTATTGTATTTCAACTATTTCTAGGCTCTAACCAGTTTTATATTTATTAATAAAACCTAGCTTTATTTTGATATTTATTTAATTAATGATGTTCACTTTTTATTTTAACAGAAACATCCATATACAAAACTTATCTCCTATCTACACAGAAACATCATGATACAAGGAAGGCTATGCAAGGGTCCAAAACTAACAAAAGACAAAGGATATGCTTGGCTTATTCTAGTGATGTGTTTCCTTTCCTACCTTCTACATGTCGGATTTAGCTTCGGAATAGTTGGCAATCTCACATTAGCACATAAACAATTCTTTAAGATTGACCTTCAGCTCTCCAGTCTGATTGGCTCTGTACATACTGGACTAATATTCATATTTGGTAAGTTTGTTTTGTTTTGGTTATTACATCAGTATAATAGTAACCATGCCAACATAAAATGAAATTGGAAATCATCCAAAAGGTAGTGATGATGCGGTCCAGTGTGCAATAGCAATACTAGTACAGGCGCGGCCCAAGTGAGTAGAAGCAGCCGTCGTTAGCAGCCAATATTACATCTCCCCGATGAGGAGATAATGACCCATTCTGAGTGTACAGGGTTAGGGACATTTCTCAGCTCTGCAGGTAAATTGATACACAGTGCAGATTCCTGGCACGTTGTAGTCCACTGACCGGTTGAGGTGAAGAAATATTGATATTAAAGAAACATGTAAAATGTTTATGATGTCGATGAGTAGTGGACTCTTGTTATTTAAAAAGATTAGTCTGTAATTTGAGTGGAATTTTAAATATGTAAAAATGTGTTATCTGAAGAACATTGGTTTTAGGAAGTAATGATGAAGTTGGATGGAGGATTTGCCATCGATTCTCTTTGACTACACAATTTATTTTCGAAATATTAGATGCCTCGCTATAATACTTTCATATTCTGGGAGAATTTAATAAGAACTAGAGCCTTGAAGTGGAACCAATTTTATTCTCAACAACATTCTGCATATGATGAAACTATTTATTGGTCGGGTGGGGGAAGGGGTGGAGAAAGGGATGGTGGGTAGACCAGGTAAGTCAAGAAAGCCGAGTATTTTTAGATTTGTGTCACTAAAGTTGAAATTTCTCACCTTGAGGGTTGGAAGAAATTTTTTTTTGAATCTCGTTAACATTATAATTCTAGCAAGCTTAGTAACGGTTATCCGTTAGGCACTCCAAGGAACAAGTTGGCAGTGATAGTTTAACTAATTAGCTAATTATTACACTAATTAGGGGCTAATTAGTGTAATGATTAGCTAATTAGCTAATTATTTTACCAATTAGAGGCTGATTTGTGGCTAATTTGTGGC
>JAOQGN010059269.1:0-12569 GCA_027564295.1 Himantozoum antarcticum
AAGAATAATAATAATAAGTAGTAGTAGTGTTACTAAGCGTCAAAGAGATGTGACTTGATGAAATGCGAAGTAAGAAGGTTAGACTTGATATTCACGCGCAAAGAGATGCCAGAGTAACAAATAACAAACTATTCCAAAAAGATCAAAGACAATTTTTCGGGACGGTAGGCTCCAAAATAGACTACACTGGTCAGGTGCCATCAATGGAAAATATCACATCATTCTGGGCTGGAATATGGGAAGACGAAAAAACAACGGAAGAGCAGCAATGGATGAAAAGTGTTGCTACAAAGATAAGTGAGAGAGCTACAGACCCTGAACAATTTATCATAACAGAGAGCGATGTCAGAGATGCAATAAAGAAGAAGAAAAACTGGACATCACCAGGGATTGATAGAATCCAGAATTATTAGTGGAATACATTTTTCATCAATATGGTCACCTGTGGCAACAGCAATGAAATGGTGGCTCAGCGGTAATGAAACACCAGCATGGCTTATGACTGGGAGAACGGTATTGATTCCTAAATCACAAGACTTTGTGAAAGTTGTAAAAGAAATTACAGGACTATTTCATGTTTGAACACTTCCCACAAGCTGTTTACTACTATGTTGGCAAAATATATGAAGGACCATGCAGACAGACATGAAATATAGGACACCAATCAAATGGGAACATGTAACAATGTATTCGGAACAGTCGACCAATTGCTGATTGATAATACTATCATGGAGGAAGTAAGAAACCACCACAGAAACCTAGCGGTAGCCTATTATGATTACCTAAAGGCATATGATATGGTGAGGCTTGACTGGATGTTGAAAGCGTACCGATGGATAAAATTACCGACTAACGTAATCAAAGTCATAACAGAAATGATGGAGAAATGGAGGACAAGACTAGAGGTGAACCAAATGGGAAAAACAGTAAAGAGCAGATGGATAAACATCAAGAAAGGATTTCTACAAGGTGATAGTTACTCACCAGTGGGTTTCTGTCTTACTGAGGTACCTATCGCAATGTTGCTGGAAGAAACTGAGGAATACTCCATGGGGCCACCAGGGGAAAGAATGACAAAAACATGCATAGCTTCTTTATTGATGTCCTCAAAGTATACCAAGAAAGCCGTGCAAAGTTACAGGCAGCAAATGACATCATAGTGCAAGCGAGTTCAGATACTGGCGCATGCTACGGGGTAAAGAAATGTGCAGAAGTTGTGTTCAAAAGGAGAAAAATGGTGAAAGGTGAAGGTCTCAAAGTACTGCATGAGCAAATGACAGCACTAGATCCAGCTCAGAAAGAAATATACAAGTTTCTTCGATGCGAACAGGCTGAGAAGATAGACAAAGCTAAGGTACTTAAAAAAAAAGAGTTAAAGAATAAATAGAAAATATAACAAAAACATTGGTGAGTCAACAGTTGTATGAGAAACATCTAATCAGAACAATTAACAGCAGAGTGGTGCCGTTTGAAGGATATCTCATGAATGTGGTGAAGGTTACAAAAAAGGAACGATGAATTAGATAAATTGGTGAAAGGAATTCTAAGGGAGAACAATATGCATGGAAGACAAGTGATGAAAGACTTTATATGAGTGGAGAGAATGGTGGAAGAGGACTCAAGAGCATAAGAGATGTGTACAAGGAAACCAAAGTGGAGTAGCCTGTAAGTTACAAGGCCCATTCTGGAGACAAGTGGATAAGAGAATCTCTGGAGGCATGAGATGAAAAAGAAGGCAAGTCTCTGGGATCTGAAGCAATAGCAATATTCAATGAGATAGGAAGGAACGTCGAGTTTGAAGGTGATGAAGCTAGATTGGATGGTCAAATGCTGCAGGGGTCGTGGAAACATGTATGGTGGAAACTGAAAGCGATATTGAAATAAGATAGACAGAGCATCCGGAAGGAAGCGTATGAAAAGAAACCAATGCAGGGCGAGCTGTACAAAGCACTTGAGGGTAAAAGTCATAGTTGGCTGTCAACCAATATCAATCGTAAAAAAGCGAGTACCATAATCAATATGCAGGAGCAGATGATAGAAACAAAAGTATGGAAGAAACTCGGAGGAATTGATGTTATACCAGACAGGTGCAGGTTATGTGGCAAGCAAAGCGAAACTGTGATACACCTGCTGTCTGGCTGTAAAGTTTTAGCAGGAAAGGAATATCTAACAAGACACAATAATGCTTTAAAGGTGGTCACCACAAAATGGCTAAAATAAGAGGAACTTATAAACCGTGAAGTGCTATGGTACAAAGTAAAACTAGACAAAGGTACAGTCATAGGAGGCTGAAAGAAATTGATTTGGGACTTTGAATTCAAGATGCGAAAGGAAACTAGTGCTAGGAGGCCCGATGTTATTCTCGAGAGCAAAGAAGATAAGATAAGAATAGTGGATATGGCCTGCCATAACGAACGAAATATCAAAGATAAGCACAGAGAAAAGCTGCAAAAGTACCAGCGGCTAGCATTTGAAATGAGAGAGAAGAGGCCAGGATATAAAGTGGAAGTAATACCCATTGTAGTTGGATGTGTAGGAGGAGGCATGACAGAGGCTGAGAGACAAGTGGGGAAGATAATTGTAGACAGTGATCGAGTTAGCAATCCCTGTGTCTCTAGAGATTGCGAATACGGGTCTCTTTGAAGGAGAAAGCATGATAAGAAAAGTGTTTTCTGGGTTAGTTCAACCCGAGTAAAGGGTGTGGATTAGCCGTTACTGTTTTCCAATGTTGATTACAGCGTCCAGACAAGATCGTGAGTAATGGCCCGCTTACGCGGGCTTCCCGACTAAAAATAATAATTACAATAACTAGAGGGGGTGGTTTTATTTTTCCTGGAAAAAACACGGCTTACAGCTTAATTTAAATTTAAACGAAATAAAATAACCTATGCAACAGTCAACCTATGCAACAATAGATAAATAAATTCCTAATATTTTAGGAATTTGTCATTCCTGAAATAATACATTTTAGAAATATTGTAATAAAATATTAGAGATGGAGTGCAAAGATAGTTAGGTGTAGGGGCATCACAGGAAGTGCGCACAATCAACTTAAACAAAACTTTCACATTTTGTGTATCACCACCACCCCTACCTACCACCAAAGATGTTTTACTCCAGGTCAAGCAGTAATCGAGGAGATAAAGTGAAATCATTTTTAGGTTTGGGGGTGTCACAGGAAGTGCGTGCCCCCAACCTTCAACCCCAACCAACAAACAAAATCTTCCTAATATATGCCCCTACCTACCACCAAAGTGTTGGGCCTCTAGGTCAAGCGGTATTTGAGGAGACAGAGTGTATTTGTTTTCAGGGTAGGGGCATAACAGCAAATGCATGCCCCCAAGCGGAATAAAAATCTCATACTTTATGTAGGACCACCAAGCCCCCTACCCATCACCAAAATTTCATGGCTCTAGATCAAACGGTCTAGGAGGAGATAGAGTGAACGTGCATTTGTGAAAAAAGAATAAATAATGAATAATAACTAGATGAGAGTTGTTTTTCCATGGAAAAACTACGGCTTGCAGCTTATTTAGTGGATATCTTGAATTTTCAACCATGACACTACCTCGTCCTGAATCGTCACCCTTTAAAACCAGCTAGTATCCGTTTTCATGAAAATCCGACTAATTTTGTGCTCAAGGTTGCTCTAACGTCAAAATATGACCTTGAGGCGAATTCTGATAGCTCGTCTACGATCAGCAACCTTCAAAATCTATATAAGCCAGCCTTTAAGTGAATTCGTCAAAGTTTAGCTTGTGAAAAGTTTTAGAGACGTCACAGGAAGTGCGCGGCCCCAACCCGAATGAAACTTTCCTATTTGGTGTAGGAACACCTTCTCTACCTACCACCAAAGTTTTGTGGCTATAGGTCAAGCGGTCTCTGAGGAGATGGGGTGAACGCTCGTTTGCGAAAAAATAATAAATTTGAATTTTAACTAAATAAATAAGCTATACAAGTTGCAATGTCGTTAATCTATACAAAATTACTAGGAATTTATAAATACATTCATAATCTTATGTTAGGAAGTTATCATTCCTGAAATAATACATTTTTTTTATTGAAATAATATATTATTTGAGATAAAGTGCAAAGATTTTTAGTTTTAGGGGCATCACAGAAAGTACGTGCCCCCAACCCGAACAAAATTTTCATATTTCATGTAGCACCACCACCCCTATCTACAACCAAAGTTCCGTGGCTCTAGTTCAAACAGTATTCGAGAATATAGAGTGAGTCCATTTTTAGGATTGGGGGTGTCACAGGAATTGCACGCCCCCAACCAGCACAAAACTTTCTTATTATGTCTAAGACCACTTCGGCTACCTACCACCAAAGTTTTGAGGCTCTAGGTCAGGCGGTAATCGAGGAGATGAGTGAAAGTGCATGTGTGAGGTAGGGATAACATATAAATAAAAATCATATTTAGCTTTGGTTTTAGGGACGTCACAGGAAGTGCGCACCCCCAATCCAAACAAATCTTTCCTATTTCGTGTAGCATCACCACCCCTAATTACCACCAAAGCTTCATGGCTCTAGGGTATGCAGTATTCGAGGAGATCAAGGGAAAACATTTTTAAGTTACTCGCACTCTCAACCCGCACAAAACTTTCCAAATATATGTAAGACCACTACCCCTATCTACCACCAAAATTTCAAAGCGGTATTCGAGGAAATAGCGTGCATTTGTTTTCAGAGTAGAGGGTGTAACAGGAAGTCCGCGCCCCCAGCCCGAATAAAAATCATGCAGCGGCCGCTGCGACGACGACGGCAACAACAACAACAAAGAATACTGGGTAAAACAATAGTCTTACAGTTGTAGTCCAAGCATGTGGACGAAGCGAAGTTGTCTGCCCCCTTTTCTTTTCCGAACTTCCCAGGAAGTTGGGCATAGAAAAGGGGAACAGACAACTTCGCCTCATCCACGTGCTTGGACTAGTCTTACGGCTATGCTGTAAGCCTAAATACTAATGGATAAAACAATAGTCTTACAGCATAAATGCTGTAAGCCTAATAATAAAGAATACTGGGCAAAACAATAGTCTTAGAGCATATAATTATGATGTAAGCCTTATAATGATAAAAATAATAGTAATATCACTGGTAATGGCAATGAAAATGGCAATGACAACGATAATGATAATGATAATGATGCTGTAATCTCAGTCGGTTCATCCTGTGGTGAAGGTGAGCTCTTCATTTCTCACCTGGCTCCTGTTGCTCATACAAGCTTCAAGCTTAAGAGGCCCTTTAAATAGGGAGCAAAGGCACAGCAGTAGCACAAGAAACAAATAAAATAAAAATGGTAGTGATAATGATAACGGTAACGATAAAGAAAACGATAGTGATAGTCAGTAGAGTAGCCGATTGTGAGGACAAGGCACTCCATGGCCAGTTCATAAAGAGGGTTTGAGGAAATACCATTAGCAAATGAAAAGTGGAACTGGTTGAATGAAACACACAATGAAGCACAATGAAAAAGGAAGTAGAATGAATTATTTTGAGTTTGACAACCCAAGACCAGGCACTCTCTATACGTCACCGGAAAGCTTGAATTGAGCATACTCATGAAAACCCAATGTGCAGGATGTGCTATGAGGCACATGTTCAGTGAGTACTCAAAATTGCCGCAAATTGAGTATACGAAAAAGAGCGGCAAGGTTGGAACCATGACTCATTGCAACAAGCAACATGGCGACTGTGCAACATGCAACATGGCGACTGTGCAACATGTATGGCCTGGAGCATGCAACCAATTGGTATGACCACCGAATCCCCCACCAGTGATTGAGAATGAAAACACTGGGACTCTGGGTTTCCAATATATAAACAGACAACGTAATCGAAGCTGAAGGCCAGATATTATTCGAGTAGAAAAGACAATCGATCATACTTGGATTGTTGACATGGCAGTATCAGGAGATTTCAGAATCAAAGATAAAGAAAATTAAAATGAGAGAAATACCAAGATTTAGCAATGGAGTTGCGGAATTATGGAAACATCAGTTAACAGTATCTGTCGTTTTGCCCTTGGAACCACTCATCGCTTGAAAACTTGTTTGAAAGAAATAGGAATCAAGTTCAACTCTGGATTGGAAGCTGATCTGGTGGTACCAACAGCACTCCTGGGCTCTGCCTACAACTTGAAAAAAGTATTGAACAGTCTCTAAGGCCGGGTTACCTGACCCAGGTCACCTCAGGCCATTACACACTCCAGCTAGCTTACTACCATATAGCTGTGGTTACCGGTTATATAGCTGTGGTTACCGGTTATATAGCTGTGGTTACCGGTTATATAGCTGTGGTTACCGGTTACCTAATAATAAAAATAATAAAAATAAATAGCTTTGTTCAATATCACTTCATGCAACTGTCAGGTAGTTACTTCTAGTCAGTAGACATACGTGTAGCTTATTACTGCCTGGTCATTAGGTAAAGGTTTAAAATCCCAAAGGATTCCAAGTGCAGGAAACCTGTGCTGGAATTAAAATCCTATCCTGCAGATAAAAGTAGCCATGAAGGCACCTACAAGACATCTCGTATATCGCTCCCTGTTTCGGGCCGGAGCTAGCCTGTCCAGCCAAGTTTTGCTATAATGCGGAGTTGCTCCAATGACGAGCGTGAGCAACGAAAGACAAATTCTCTTGTTTCTCATGCTGGTTGTGGGGGCAACACCACCTCGTAGCAAAGCTTGGCAGGGCAGGTTAGACCGGAGCACACTCGGGCAAATTTCAGGTTCAGAGCCTTGCCCAGAGGCCGTTAGCATTGATAGCTCAGCGTGTACCCCAATCACTTGATTTTTTGCAAGTCAAATGAAGTGGCATACATGGGAATCGAACTCTAGTCACTTGAGCGATGGCTGTTTCCTCATCCTATCGAGCTATCCCTACAAACACACTTCATTATAATTCGGTCTTTAAATTTAATCGTTGAATCGCACACTACGTTGGATATGCCCTTCACAGACTCTCTACCAGATTCTGCTACTTAGATAAACGTGTAGGCCACTGTAGGATTCAATTTCACAACCTTGTGCCTGCGGGTCAACCAAGCCAGTCCACTCGACGATCTAATCTAATGGCTCACCAGTCATCACTAGGCATACTGATTGACTGATTGACGGCTTCATAAATTGTGATATTCAGGGAATGCATGCAACACTACTTAATTACATTAGCAACATATGAGTTCCTATGCCATTAGCTTGTATTGGTATATTGTTCGTCTTTAAAACGTTGCAAAGCCCTAACTAAATTTTGCACATTTATTGTATATGCATGTTCTGTATATTATTATATATGCGTTACAAATTACATTATATATGCATTATTGTAATGTTACAGTATATATTCACACACATGGGTGCTGAAAGCGAGAATAAAGACTACTTTGACATGATTGCAACTCAAGCAAGTTCACTTTCGAAATATCTAACAACTGGTCCCTGCACTACGACAGAGTACAGATCGTACTACGACTACGTCAGCACGCTACCTAATGTTACATATACAAGTCTGGTAAGATTATAAACTTGCAGGTACATGTAATTATTATTCATAAATATATATAGTATAAATAAAAAATGTTTTATTTTATTTTAAATATTTTCTATTGAACGTTTAAAAATACAGTACAAAAATAAAATTAAATATGGCAGCCAAGTAGTCGGTGACTGGATAGTTGATGTGTTCAGATTAAATGTGTTCTGATTAAAAAAATAAGCCTATGCTCCAACATTAATTTTATATTTATAAGCCTTGGAACCATCCTCTAATTTGTCATTTAGGTTTGAGGAGTGCAGAGTCGGAACATAGACTTGGCATAAACTTGACATCTCCTCCTATGAGAGATATGCTGAGAAACTTACCACCATTATTACTTCTACCGGAAATATTTTTGTTGGTTTCATCAAAGAGCATAATTATGCAAATATTCTAAAGCTGTGCAATAGCATAATAATAATAATAATAATAATAACACTAATAATACTAATAATAATAATAATAATAATAATAATGTTAAATAATAATAATAACTAGAGGGGTGGTGTTATTTTTCCTGGAGAAAACACTTAAAACACTCACAGCTTAATTTAACGATCAACTAAATAAAATGATCTATATGCAACAGTTTACCTATTATAATACAACAATGATAGGAATTTATAAATAAATTCCCAATATTTTAGGAATTTATTAATCATGAAATAGTACATTCTAGAAATAATTTGTTATTGGAGATAGAGTGCAAATAATTTAGGTTTACGGGAGTCACAGTGCGCACCTCCAACCCAAACAAAACTTTCCTATTTCGTGTAGCACAACCACCCATACCTACCACAAAAGTTTCTTGGTTCTAGGTCAAGGGGTATTCGAGGAGATAGAGTGAAACCATTTTTAGGTTTGGTGCTGTTACAGGAAATGTGCGCCCCAACCCACACAAAACTTTCCAAATATATGTAGGACCACTACCCCTACCTACCACCAAAGTTTACAGGCTCTAGGTCAAGCGGTATCCGAGGAAATAGAATGCATTTGTTTTCAGGGTAGGGGGCATCACAGGTAGTGCACGCCCCCTACCCGAATAAAAATCTCATACGTTGTGTAGGACTACCCTCCCCCTACCTACCACCAAAGTTTTGTGGCTCTAGATCAAGCGGTCTAGGAGGAGATAGAGTGAACGTGCATTTGTAAAATAAGAATAAATAAACAAATAATTCTGGGCAAAACAATAGCTTTACAGCCATATAATGCTGTAAGCCTAATAATACATAAATAATAATCGGTAAAACACACAAGTCTTACAGCTATGCTGTAAGCCTAATAATAATAATAATGATAATGATAATGATAATGATAGCAATAATAATAATACATGTAATAATAATAACAATAACAGTAGTGATAATAGTAAACAGTAATAATATTTACTTAGATGACATGATATGCCTCCTCTGACAATAAATAGCCATCAAGACGCAGCCAATCATATACATAATTATGAATACGTACATTGTATGCATTGTATATATTTATATACATATACGAATATGGAACTGTTTGAAACTGCGGTTTCAAAACATATAGTGTCCGTAAGTGAGACAACATAGACAGTAGATGGAGAGCAACTATATATGCCCCCAACCAAAACCCCTTCTAAAACACAATCTTGAAACACACATTTTCGTATTGCACATGTCCATGTGCATTTATCAGTTGTCTCACATAAACTTAAACTGACAGCTCCTGCACATGTTTTGTCAAATTTTATGCCACAATGACAAACCCTTTTACCACTAGCATAATTCATCCACTAAATCACAGGGTTTTATTAAATACTCACAGAACCTCAACATGTTGCTGTAAGCTTTATTTGACGTAGCGAGCAGTGGGGTAAACCAGACCTTCGCAGAAATTTTATTTTACCAATATTAATTGAAGATTTATTTTTCTTATTCATATTCCTTAATTTTCTCTTTAGCATTTTAAACCATTTAAACAGATTAATTTTAGGTTTTCAGGCCTATCAGAATAAGCATGCATACGTCCATCAATCGCGCAACAGTAAAAATGTTTTTCGATTTTTGTTAATAGCAAATGAAAGGGACATTTTTGTCTAATTCTGAGTACAGTGATAGTTTTGCTGAAAAAGAGGCAGGCATATTGGCGACTGCATTCCGCTACAAGAAAGCTTACTCATCGACCTACATCAGACTGGGTGGTAAGTACTAAGTTGTGTGGTAAGCATAAAGCGTGGTAAGTATTAAGGGTTGTAAGTTTGAACGGTGGTACGTATAAAGGATTGAAGGGTGGTACGTATAAAAGATTACAAGTACATATACTAAGTGGCATGATCAGAACTAATGGCAAATAAACTGTTGCCCTTCGTGCGACACCAAATTTGACAATTAGTGGTAAGTGATTGTCTTTGACGTGATCATAAAAATAGAAATCTCAGAAATGAAGAGGGATAGAGCTTCAGGCAAATTCTGGATGAAAACATACCCCTTGTCAGGGCATAAACTTTGCATCGCTTTAGAGAGCAGCCCACAGCGACCCCATTTGTCACCAGCTGACTTGGAGTACTGACAGTTCTTAAGTTCTGGTTCAAAAATGGATTTCGGTTGGGATTTGGGCACATAGTTGTCCCAAGTTGCACAAGTTGCACAAGTTGCCTCAATCACTATTGCACAAAATTTGCAAACAGTCGCAGATTCAGCTCACTCACTGTGACTTACCTATAGCCTGAACTTGCAGACTAACCCAGTCCTAATCTTGCCCCATGTATGATCTAATAAGTTAGATTAACTTCCTAAAAAATGTGGCATTTTCGTTAGCATAAAGCCAGAATCAAAGCAAGTTTGACTTGTGTGATTTTCCAGATATAACTGTGCAATATGCTTGATAAATAGTCTCTAGTATTCTTTACTTCTATCTTCTGCTTTAATGATCATGATATTATTTTGAAAGCTGTTATTAATTACCATTACCAATTACCAATTGCCAATTACCAATCTTGATTTCGCTCAAAAATTGAGAAGCTCATGGGGAGTTATCCAACTCCAGTGAAGTGAAGCAACTCAAAACATGTAAGATCATGTAACGTTGTATTTGTACACTATATCGTAATACAAACCTTTGAACTGTAATGGGTTTACCACCCAACCAATCCTCAGGTCATGGCAGACCCCGAGGATGACACTAACGACTGTTAATATACCGGTGATGCTAGCCGTCCATTGTATTGTAGTTATATGTGCCGGCTGGTGGTTCCTGGACTATAGTGTAAATACCTGACATTCGCCGGCTACCTCTTCCGCCTCCGGACAGAGTAGCCGTCCTAAGGCACGCCTACCACTTTCTGTATATAAATGGCTCTGTGCCTGTGTAGGCTCTCTCATTCTGATCTGATATCTATCTATGGGTAGTAGTTGCCCCTGTTAAGCCAATACAGATACACTCCTATACTTATGCTTACTTGTCTTGCACTGTAATGTGTTGTACCAAGCCCCTTGGGCCTTCCCCCTTCTATCTATGAGTAGACCTCCCCCTTCCCCATTCCATCCTTATCCATCTCTACATTACTACAAGTTCTTTAGTCCGGCTCATGCCGGCTAGGGACGGCACCACAATAAGAGAGTTCTAGCTGGTCTCCTCTTACTCGTGTAGTCTCGTTGCCAGGGCTCCGTAACTGTTCACCCCATTCAAGGTAGCGGGGGCAAACTATTACAGAACTACAAAATATGTTCTAGTGTCAATGACAGAAAGTTTCCAGTTATCATTGTCATATTCATATCAGGGAAGTTTTTCATGTTGTCTAGGGCAAACCAAGGATACCTCCAGTGGAGCTACTGCTGTGAATCCACTCTTTAGAAATGCCATGTGGACCATGGCCTATGGAGGGGACGATGAAGGAATTGTTAATGGTAGGTTTTTTATTTTTCTGCTTTAATTTTAGGTGGTACATGTATAATCCAAGCCATAAAGGTATCCCTTTTAGCTTAATGATCGAAGCGCTTGCTCAGTAATTGAGGTAAATCCGCTTGACTTCTGGTAAATCCACTTGAGTTCTGGTATGTTGCCAGCTGATCAGAATCTAGGGAGCGGTTTAAGATTAAGAATCTTGCCTGAGTATAATTTTTTTATCTTGTCAAGAAATAATTTTGACTGCATTCGGAATCGAACCCAGATCCTTATGATCGATCTGCTACGATCTCAACCACTTTGACCGGTCCCTGCTTCCTGTTCCCTGCTTCCTGCTCCCTAGAGTAAACCATATTTAATTCTATGGTAGTCGTTTGGTGTTATGATTGGTTAGAACAAATGAAAAAGAAGACATGAAGAATATATGAAAAAGAAGGCAACTTGAAATTATGATTACTGGTGAGCTCATGCTACCAATAAATCCCACCTGTCCAAGTATGACCCGAGAAGTTGTTGCTAGCAAAGAGAGCTTTCATAGCACTGAAAATAGCACTATACATTCAATGGCAGCAGTGATATAGCATGCATTGTCTGTGAATTGGTCTTGGTGACTGGTGTGTTAGTGTTATCGTCTTCACATTTCAGCACCAAGACAGTTTTAGAAGACAATTTTAGATTTTGCAGTGATTTCATTTTCATTTACTCATTTGATGGGAAATTTGGTTGCATTCAACTGCAACCAAATTACAAGAAATTAGTGGTGGGTACGATTACAAAATATCAATCATGATTAATCTTACACTGGGAAATATTAGTCTTCAGTTAATCTTGGAAATATTCTTGATTTAGTCTGCTTCAATTATTATCCTATAGTGAAGAAATAAAGTT
The DNA here is from genome assembly GCA_027564295.1 of Himantozoum antarcticum. NCBI lineage: Eukaryota > Metazoa > Bryozoa > Gymnolaemata > Cheilostomatida > Bugulidae > Himantozoum > Himantozoum antarcticum. Next base: position 12,312 of record JAOQGN010059269.1, read on the forward strand.
GAAGTTGCATTATGTTGATCAGCACAGCTCATAATGTTTGTTTTGATGGATTACTCACATTGAACGGCTCACCATGTGAGGGAAAATGGGTGTTTATTTCCGGGGTAGTAGTTCAGTAAAGTAGCGTAACAGGATAAAGAATGTCTGCCAAGGCATAGACTTGCTTCCTTTCAAGTTGACCATGGTTTGAAATGGAAACAAAACTGACACTCATTGGTTACCACACACATAATTTAATTATGATATAGCAGAATTCCA
>JAOQGN010059380.1:0-12566 GCA_027564295.1 Himantozoum antarcticum
ATAATGATGTTGTGATCACTTTTCACTTTAGTTCACAAGGCTCCAGCTCTCTTAGTTCTCTCAGAATATTTAAATAATGCAATGCATATCAACTTTTTGAAAAATAATTCCGGAGACGAAGAGTTAACACTATTGCCGCATAATCCCCATAACATTGTAAATAGCAACTCACGTCATACTAGGAAGATGCCTCATGACAACATCAAGTGCCTGTATGGCATCATATGGTATATCAGTGACTCTTCCCTCCAGTGCCTCTTCCAATGCCAGCAGACTAACTTGTGACACCCATTTTATTGACACCTTAAACATGCGGTCTCTACCTTCACCGGGCAATTGAACCTCCAACTCAACCTGCAATTATCGCAAGCAAAATATGAAAACAGTTTGATAAAATTCTAAATAATATGAATATGAAATATTACAAGATTATAATCATTAGTATTCTGTAATTTGAATTACAGTTACCAGCAGGGCTGAGTTCTGAAATGTAGTACAGTCACTATTAGAAGAGCAAAGACTTAAACAAAATTAAGTTGAGATAAGAATCGCAAAAAGGTTATTAGCCGAAAACAAATGGTTACAAAAATGGTGTTCCCTTTTCAAATCCAAAGCAGATTATACAATGATACCAATAATATACATTATCGGTAATTTCGACATTGAATATGCATTTTACCTTGTCTCTGCCAATAGGCAATGGCTCCCTACTGTACATGTTTTTTCTACCATCAAACACTGGCCGCTGACCAGCAAAAATCCTTTGAGAATAACTCTCCACCATTGTTTCCACAATTTCTCTAAAACACAATACATTTATTGCTATAATTATAGGAAGACAACACAGTGTAGGCATATATTATATCATCGTTCAAGAAGTGATGATAGTGTACTCGTATTATCAAGAAGTGAGGATGAATGACAATTATAGTGTTCCTATGTAGTGGGCTCTTTGCGTGGATGATATAATTCAATTCCTAGTGATGCTACAATGATATATGGTAGACTATTTTTTGAGGTTACAGTGGTAGTTTTGAATTGTTATTAAGCTAATGGTGAATGGTGGCTGAGCGCGACACGGTGACACAGCGAGATCAGTGACGCTTAACTTGGTACACACTGTAACTAAGATAAGCCGGTGTTGGACACATCATTATCAATGAGTGATTGAACATTTGGTGAGACTATCTATTATCTCACCTACAGCTTTTGTACATTATGTGAGTACATTTTATGGTCAGTGACATTGAGTAGCATAATGATAAAATTGAGCATGGGCATGCTCACATTCTACGCTAGTAGATTTGACAATGTTGTAAAAGAGAATGAAGATTAAACAAACCTGTTCACTCGCCGCGGGCATTTGTCAGGAACTATTGAGACATCATAGTGGTGTATATAGCCCCTTGGCATGCGAACTTGGAAGTGATTAGCACGGAGGAGTATGGGGCGCCCCTCATTGCCATGATTGGGTCTAGCAGGACATTTAAACTCCACCAGTGGAGGTGAGTTTGTGTTTGGTGAGGGGGGTGTAACCGATGGTGGAATACTGCCAGCCATACTACTTGATAGTGACGCCGTCCGAATTGGAGGCAAAGCTGAAACAAAATATACCAGGATAATTATAAGATGACAAAAACAACTAATTCAGAAGATAGTATGAGACATTGCCAATGAGCAGAATACAGTCCGATATTGCTTATTTCAAGAAATCAATTTATCTAGATAACAATCAAAATCGACCAAAATTGATCGAACAAATATCTGAAAGATTTGGGGAAAAATTAAGAAATATTGAAGTATCTCCAGGATAGATGTTTTTAAAAAAAACTTACATGATTGACTATGAGGAGTTAATCCCAATGCGGATCCAATAGCACCAGCCGGATTCGAATCAAACACAATACCTACAAGAAAGAAACCAACAAATATATTTGTAGTATAGCTATATATACAATTCAACGGACTTGGTAGTGTCCTCTTCATTCAATAATCCCACCCCATAAAATGAAAAATACTACATTGTCATAGAATTGCAAGCAATATTAAAGAAATGAAGAGCTATGTAGTGCAGATCAAATCTAGGCAGGGTTGGCCGGTTAAAACCGGTGCGGTTATAACCGTCTTGGTAAAAACTCAAATGTCTGAGTTATAACCGGTCAAAACCTAAAAAATGGTGAAAATAAAGTGTTAGTAGTGAATTGCATCCGTAAATAATTTTATTTGTTAATAATTAAGCAGATTACACTGAAATAGTCCAAGAACCAGTGTATAGATGATAAAAAACGGGAATTTATCATAAAAATATTACTAGGCATAGGCCTACTAGTAAGCAAATTTAGATAGGCCTACATGTAACTAAAATAGTGGACTGCAGACAAAACAAGTCAGAGTTACACAAGTAATGTTGAGTAAGTCATCTTTACCAATCTGTAGAACACGATCCAGATCCACAATGTGATCGTTATACCATGCAAATAGTTTAGCGGCCTTCATCGTCTCTTCGTTTCGATGTCCTTATTAATTATTTCGTATTTTGGGACAACAGAAAAAGTAAGAACTTTCACAATGCTTGCAGCTGAAGCTGGCATAGCAAGTGTTCGTATTGCTAGGCCATCCAACTTTGAAGTTCAAAAGATGCTCCGATTATGATTCAGCTTACCAACTTCCTGGGCTCATCTTAGAATAAATACCCGAAAACATGTTAGTGGGAAATCGCTCTATTTTTGCTTTAAGCTGCAGGGACCATGGAGATAATTTTTTTAGTAGCCCCAAGCTAGGTATGGTTATATTATGCTTTATTAAAATGTCATGGTCAAATTAGCCTAGGCAATGGTAATCAGGTATCAGTGTTCTGACCGGAACACCCGCTACCCTATAATTATAAAGAATTGGAACTTGTGCAAAATTTACTCAGTTGAGCCGATAGGATGTTAGTTGAACACATCTTGGCTTGGTTCCATGTCGACCATAGTGCAAGCCATCAATCATATTTACTCAGACCTTTTGCTAGCCCAATCTAGCTATGCTTGTTGTGCTGCATTGAAAATTAAAATGTCATGGCCTAATTAACCTAGGCAATAATAAATATTGATAGTCCGCAACTAATTATGGTTTCGACCGTCAAAAACTAGGTTATAACCGGCTTTAGCCGCCAGCCCGGTCAAAACCCGTTTTGACCGGCGTTTTGCCAGCCCTGATTTATTATTGTTATTGCTCACCCATCGGTCTAGACCAGTGCGTGAAATAATGATTAAAAAGTGATTGAAAAAATGATATCAAAAATATTTTCTTAATGCATGTATTTTTTAATAGGGCATCGCATCACGATCTCGCATCGTGATCTCGCATCTTGAAGGCACCCTAAATACAGTTTGTAGTCCCTATTTTATAAGCTATATAAACATAATATTAGGCCTATAATTATGATATTACATAGTATATTTAAATTTTAAATGATGGGAAAATAATATCCTTATATACGGGTGTCTTGTATATAGGGATATTGTTTTTTAATATTATTATGCAATGCATTCGGTGTTATCATGTAATTTTGCAAGACATTCGGTGAGCGTCATCCTAATAATCTTAAATTAATTATGTATGCGGCGACCATGATATGAAATAATAATATAAAAAACGTTGAGCATTCGGGCTTCCATTAATAATATATTTAAATATATTTTATTATTTTAATATAAAAAAATATTATAAATTATAGGACTATTAGACCATCGCATTTTTATTCAAAAAGATACACTTTAGTAGGCGTTCGGTTTGAGAGTTAAGAATTTGCCTGTCTTTTCTACCTTCATCGTCTACAGCCAAATACTTATGGCCTGCATACATATTTAGCAGGTGCGCATGTTATAAGATTACGTGTGCCTGCAATAGTTGTGTGAGGCTACGATGGCAGCCCAAAGGTTATGAAAGCTTTCTTGCTTGAATTTCCAAACAAGTAACAGTTTGTTTGGAAACAAGAAGATCCTCTGAATGTCAATCAAATGAATGATGATGTAATGCCCAACTACTTTTGATTGAGTTGGAACTAGTCAACCCTTCCTTGGTATTCAGAAAATGCAGTTGAAATGTAAGTCTTTGCAAATCATTCATTACAGTGCTAATGTTTGACGCTAGTTGTGTGCCTCAACAATGGAGAATCAATATGCAATGTCAATAGCAAATTGGTTGTTCGGAATGAGGACGACTCATGAATAAAATAATATTATTTTATTCTCCATAACAAAAATTTTATTATCAATAAAAAACTTGTTGAATCAAAAATAATTAAAAAATTGTTGCTTGCAATATTTTCATTTTTTCCATTATTTATAATATTATTTATATGTCGTCGTCTATTTAAATAATCCATTGCAACTGTATCCAAAGACCCCTAAGTCGACAATAGAAATGTATTATTCTAAAGATTAAAATATTAATAATAATCATATAAGCCTAGGTGATTAGATGGCCCAGTGGACTAGCCACGGACATGGTTGTCAAACTGCTGGCTACTATCTTATGCCCCGTTGATTGTCTTAGGGGAGGGGGCGGTGCGGTTTGCCAAAAAATTGAAATAATGTGGTTTCTTTTATCGTATTCTAATCCATTTTTCTATATTTATAACTTCGGCCTTCAGCTTTATTGACCGCAACATATTTTAAAGTAATTATGCTGCATAAAAGATGCTACCAACAAGAGAATGAAAACAATGTAGGAATCACCATTATGATGAAAGAGGTTTAGTAATATTCAATAACGACCGCTCTATACATATCCTAGTAATATTTGAGTAAAACTAAAGTATGTTTCCGCCAAAGCCATATTTATAGTGAGACACAGGAGTAGTTGATAGCATCGTCAGTTGCCATATAAATGAGTGGAATTACGTCTGGGACTACTTCAATGGAGTTTGTTTTCAAGAACTGGAGAGTTTTGCTGCGTCATTGTTGCTTATTTTTCTTAACAATGTTTGGCCAGTTGAGGCCGACTGAGAGTTTAGCCAATTCCAAAATATTTTATACTTTGTAGAATAACTATTTTTGTTCTTATTATAGTTAATAACTATTGTAGACCTACGCGTAAATTGACTGCTTTATGTTACTGTTATCAGTATTAAATAGCAAATACTTGTACAAATACAAGTATATGTACCGTATGTAACTTTGGGTACTCATTTTCTGATAGGATAGAAATATGATATTGTGTTTAGTTGTCTCTCTGGAGGCGACTACCAATTATAGTAACGCTTTGCGAAATGGAAACCTAATGGATCTGAAACCATAATATTAGCTGCTTAATTTGGGATAGTATTTGAATATTATTTGTAGACGGGACAGAACGCGTTGCTGTAGTATACAATGGAACAGAGATACCAAATGCTGTTGCCATACAAGAAACTACTACAGAGGTTAATGGCATTGCTGTTATGGAAGAAGATCCCATAGGTGCTTACCTTTTCCTTGCTATGAAACTCCTATCAAAGTAACTGTGTCATTGTTTATGTTTGAGTGTGTTATTTCGGGTGGTAATCCAATGGCTTAGCAAGTCAAGGGAAATCCACTTGCCTTCCTGCACTTTAACTGCTGTTCAGGACACTGGGATAAACTTTTAGTGTTAAAAACCATGCTCAAGAATTATTGACCGCTGCGGGAATTGAACCCAAGACCTTATGAACGACGTGCCGCGATCATAATCATTGGACCACCCCTACTCTCTTAATTGTATAGTATATTACTTATTCTTGGCTCCGCTTTTATGCTAGCTTGTCATGTTCTTCATTGTTTTTTATTGTCTTATTACATTTCATGCACCTCAATTGGCAGATAATATAGGCTCTAAAATTTCAATATATATTTTGTTATGTTGTTTTTGCTATCTTATCTAACTAGCTACGTTTTGGTTGAGATGCATATTGAATTGCAATGTGTACATAAATATTATTGATGGTCAAGGACTCAAGGTACTCCATGCATTCTTTGCAGATCCTTGCCGAGCTGAGGCCACCTTTCGCTACAAGATAGAGAATGTCAGTAGAATGAAAGAACAGATGTTAAGTCCTTCATCACCAGTGAGAAATTTACCATGGTAAGAACTAGGAAGGCTACTTGTGCCTTTATTTAGCCCAGTCTAGCAACAGGTTATTTCTGGCAATATAAATTAGAGTAGGCATCTTTTGTTACCACATGGTAATTTGTTACCACATGATAATGTAGTAAGAGTAAAAGTTGAGTTTATACCAATTTCGGTCAATTCTTTATTTGCCGAAATTTCGGCCAATTCTTTATTTGCCGAGTGTAAAAGCTGAGAGGGAGACCGGGCAAGACGCAATTCATGTCGGGAGGCCAGACGTTTTCAACCCAACAGTGTCGGGTTGCTCTGTAAAACCGGCCAGTCTTTTGCATCACGTGGTCGCAATCTGGCCAATAGCATTGGCGATGGATATTGATTGTCTGTAAACATGTGGAAATATCATTCGCTTTGCGCGAGACATCTGCGCGAGACATCTGCGCATTGGGTTACTTTGCATTTTCGGTTCATTCAAATATGGAAAAGATGTTGCTTAGCTGAAATAGTTTTCGTTTTTAATTATTATTAATAATTGGGGCATTTCATCGCTACATATTATATGTAGTAATAATCTACAGTAAGTTCTGTAACGAACTTTTTTTTTTCATGTATTTGTACATACCTAGTACATACAAATGACCATTTTCAATAAAATTAAATGGGCATTTCTATATAGAAAACGTATCGTCTTTTCGCTCCAATGTAAACAGAGAGACTGACAGTTATTCGTCTCCGAGTACGACTCAAAAAAGAATAAATTCTTTGACTGAGACTTTGTCGGCCTGTGTCGGCCTAGAATAAACTCAACTTAATAAGCACCTCGAACAAATAAAGAGGTTGGTAGCTTTGTTTTTCCGTTGAGGATGCTTCAATGCACGTCAGAGGTATGTAACTGAACTTTAGCTATGAAACAAGCAATCTTGCAACAAAACTTAAATGTACCATGCTGTTAGTGCTCAAACTACAAGTCATAATTATAATGATAGCAGTTGGCTAGCATAATGCTACCAGCAATGGTACAATCTCGTGCATCCAGTTATCAGCAAAACCAAAGTTTCTAGATTCCAATGAAATATTTCACTACTAAATAGGTTCATTCCATTGGCATTCGGTGCTCATACCAACCAAAATTACCAGTATTATCGAGCAGATTGTCGGGCAATACAACAAATTGATGACACATATATTTATAAATGTAGTTTGCACAGTAGGTATTGCTATCACCTGTGCTAGTTCTGTCAAATATTGTTATAGAACCATTCATGTATTGCATATTCATTGGCTGTAGGAAGATATTGGCGATGCTTAGAAACTCGCATAGTTCAGATCGTGGGCAGATGCGAACGCTAGGCTTCTTTCTTCAATGCAATGCTGAATCTGACTCCATGTAAGTATTTTTGAATGTTGTGAGTTTGTAATAGCCCTGCAGGCTACAATGTATTTGAAGTACTAACTCACAACTCTATTTTTGGAGTTGTATATTTATTGACAAGGCCAGTATGTGCTTCTTAATGCTGGTGCGTCAACATAATTATTAATCGCTTTGCTTGGATAATGTGTCGTTCAGGGTTATTTGCAGTTTGCTGGATAACATTACAGGACGTTGGAAATCATGCTTCAAAATGTCTTATTTAATTGTATAAATAATGTATTTTATAACCAACTATCATCATCATCAAAATATACACGCTCATTGTACATTCACTTTGTGCGCTTTTGGTAGGATTCTTTACTAATAGCTGACACATAAGACTCCCACTAGTGGAAAATGGACTGTTGAAAAAGTTGTGCTCATGCTAGTTTGTGGCATTGTCAAAAAAATTTCTTGCTAGTGGAAATGTCTGTGGCCAAGGAAGTGGCCAATGTCTGAAGCCAGGGGCCGACGTATACAAAAAGACAGGGCAGAGCACTCCCTCTATTCTAAGCATTTGTGCTGAATGCTATGCAGATGAGCAGCAATATGCCACATTTAAAAGTCTTTGGTAAAGTATTGAACTGTTTCTCCCACATCTGAGACGAGCGTCCTGCCATTAAGCCATCCATCCGGTAAAATTCCACACATCATACCTCATTTGCAATTATTTTATCAGGCCAAATGAAATGTGAGTATCCGTCTGCTATTTTACCGTTATCATTTATATTTTTTTGCCGATGGTATTTTATTGATAAATCTTTGATTGCTTTACTACGCATTGATTGTGTTATTATTGAGTGTTTTAGTTTTGGTTACCTCGTGACTTATTGAAATAGCTGCTAACGCTGTGCTTTATAGTGGTGATAGCTCAGCTTATTTTAACTAATTTCACCACCATCTTATTTCATTTTTCCAGATCATGGTCATGTAATGCATCTGCGGAACTCAGAATGATCAAACAGATACCTGTTGATGGAGATTCTGAGCCATTTTCCAGAGGCATACACCACCTATTCTTTCATAAGGAAAATGACTGGGGTTTTAGCAATTTCATGCCAATATCAGATATCTTAGACCCGAGTAAAGGCTATATTAAAGATGACAGCATTATACTGGCGGTTTATGTCAAAGCAGATGCCCCTCACGGCGTAAGGTACATACATGTAACTAATCCAATCACCTGTGTGGGTGCAGAGTGTAATTTAGTGATGTGTAGCAGTATAGTCACGAATTGAATGCCGGTTAGTGCCTATAATTTAGTGATGTGTAGCTGTAGTCACGAATTGAATGCCGGTTAGTGCCTATAATTTAGTGATGTGTAGCAGTAGTCACGAATTGAATGCCGGTTAGTGCCTATAATAATAGGGAAAGTAATAGAATATGTCTGTAATATGATAACCATTTTACTGAATGCGTGCTTCTTCAGTATAGCTTCTGAGACATGGGATTGGAGCAAGCCAAGTGTGCTCAAATTTTGTGGTTGATGGCAAGTTAACAGTCAACTGCATCCTTGACTTTGGAGGCCATTGAACCACTGGATGGAAAGAAATCCGCCACGTTTCGCCACTCATAATTTTTCCATCTTCACATTTATTCATATCTTCACATTTTTCACATCTTCATCATAGTAGATAGTATAACTGATGCACAAAATTCTCTTGGTCAAGGATCACAAAAACTCTTGAAAAAAGAAGGGATGCTAGAGTAAAATTTTTATTTAAAATGTTTGATGACAAAAATAATGTCTTAGAAATTTTCCTTTCAAACGAATTGAATCCTGTTGCAAGTAATACACACACTCGTTCTAGAGCACTTAATCTTATTTCCAGAGTTTTCTGCCGAGAACCATACGGGACCTGAGACTGGAAGCCATTACTGACCATTATTAACCCTAGTAGAGTGTGTAGAAGGCCTGCATCTTAACTAGGAGGTTTTGGCCAAGGAGGTTTTGCAGTGCTAGCGATGAAAAGAGAGAAGACGACACTCAACCTAGTGCAACTGGAATATTAGTAGATTGGGTCCTAGTAAACTTGCTGGCCTACTATTTTTTGTGCGGCCTACATTGTATTAAAACAACTAACATTCTTTCAGTAGTGTGTTATGTATTGCTTTAGTTGGGACTCTAAGAAGCACACAGGCTACGTGGGATTAAAGAACCAAGGTGCTACCTGCTACATGAACTCATTGTTACAAACTCTCTATTTTACAAACAAACTTCGCAAGGTATTGTAATAATGCTATTATAGTGTAATTACTAAATTGGATTGGGTGAAATAAACCAATGAAATATACGATATTAAAATTTGTGTATATTGTAAGTAACTGCAGAAATTATAAGCATCGAGCAGTTTGTACTAGCGAATACTCCATAGTACATTTAGCCAGTCCAACTTATACCAGTAGGTGACATTTATCTGTAGGCTACTACAGTTTTGTTGGGACTGATATTGGTATATCTCTCTGCGTATTGGTATATCTCTCTGCGTACTATCTAGAATAGAAAGTTGATGAAATTAACACTTATTGTAAACACAATAAGCCGCTAAGCATGGTAGTTGGTTAATATTTTGCTCCTCTCCCCATTTATGTGTTTCACACACAGCGATGCTTATTAGGGCTACAGTAGGGTAGGGTAGCGTCGGTTCGGTCGACCCTACAATACAGGGTCATTAATTGGTAGTATTTAGGGTCAAGTATAATTATTGTTTAATATGTTAGTTAAAATGTAAACCTCGGACTTGCTAGTGATTGACCCTTTCACTGCCGCACGCAACTATAGTCGAATCTATAGTGAACTACTGTGTGCGACTATAGTCGAAATCCGGTCTAAATTGACATGAATCATAAACGGATGCGTTGTTTCTGTTCCTAGTCCGGTTTGCCGGTTGTTTTACATGTTAGACAAGTTAGTCAACATAATTCTGGAGTGTTTTTAATTTTATTTCATGGTGCCAAGTCTAAACAAAGTTGACATTCGTTTGGCATTCAACTTTCTATTCTTCCAAACTGGCGTTTTGGTTTTTAGTTTTCTCCTAACTTTTGACAATTTCCATCGCTAATACTGCATGATGACTACTCGTAGACGAACTGTAAGGGCCAGATTGAACCCTGATGAGGTTTACACAGCAATTGTGGAAGACTCGGACTCTGATTTCAATGAGCATAGTGAATCTGAATCTGATGCTGAGTCAACTGCTAATGCTAGTGATGACAGTGAGAGTGATGATGATGACAATTAGTTGGAGAATAGAGGAGAGGTTGGAGATGCACCATTTGGTGCCCACCATATAATAAGAGACAGGGACCAATTTTTCCACCTACACTGTTGCAACGTAATCAACCTATCGATTTTTTTTATTATTTCCAAATGAGGCTTTTGAGCTTATAAGGGATCAAACAAACACCTATGCCATGGAATATTTTGACTCTCCTGCTGACGTGCCTCTACATTCTCGATACAATGAATGGAAATATTGTACATTGGAGGATATAAAAGCTTATGTAGGGCTGCAGATTGTCATGGGTCCAAGTTCTAAACCACAACTTTCAGACTACTGGGCCCTCAGAAACTTAGACACTACTCCTGGTTTCAGAAACCTTATGTCGCGTAATAAGTACCAGCTTATCTCAACAGTTCTACATTTCTCTGACAATGAAAACAGAATACATCGTGGTCAAGATGGGTATAACCCCCTATACAAGATATTTTCTCTGTTGAATATCATTAAGTCATTACTTAGACAATATTATGTTCCCCGTCGGGAAATTAGTATAGATGAGACAATGAGAAAATTTAAAGGTCGCCTTTACTTTTAATGGTCGCCTTTACTTTAATGGTCGCCTCTACATTTGGCAGTACATGCCAAATAAACCTGTCCATTGGGGCATAAAACCTTGGTCATTTTGTGAAAGCAAAACTGGGTACCTATAGGACTAGGAAGTATATACTGGAAAAGATAACAATCTTGTTGATGCAAACCAAGGGCAAGGTACAATGTTGTTATGAACGTTTTGGGACAAGGCTTTGGTAATTGCGGACATCATTTGTTTGTAGATAATTTCTACTCGAGTCCCAATTTATTTGAGGCATTGAAGACCCTCAATATGGGTGCTTATGGTACTGTGAGCATTAACAGAAAGCATGTCCCTGAGGCTATAAAGCCCAAAAATTTGAGGCTGAAGAAGGGTGGCGATCCAGTTTATTATAGAAATGGTGATCTTATGGTGTGTGTGTGGCGCGATACCTCGAGAGTAAACTTTATATCGACTATTGACAGCACTGGATGTACCGACAAACAGGTAAGATCGAAGCACAGTGCCACAGGGATATGAGATATCCAGAAGCCTAATGTAGCAAACAGTTACAATGTGTTTATGGGAGGAGTCGATTTGTTTGACCAAAAGCGTGCCAGTTACCCATATCCGCATAAGGTACGGAAATGGTACCATGCTATCTACCATTTTGCGAAAGAGGCTGCTCCGGTGAATGTTTATATACTTTATACGGCAGCGAACCCTAATACTAACATGGATACAGCAGCCTTCAGGAGAAAAGTAGCAGAACAACTTTGTGAAGTGCTATCCAAAAATCAATATGGCAACAAAGGGAGGCGGTCTTCTGCCAACTTTGAAAATACGGAGGCCCGATTAAAGGAGAGACACTTTCCCATAATGTTTACGGACCCCAAATATAAGCCGAATTGTATAGTATGTAGCGAGAGCCCATCCCATCCAAAGAGGAAGCAGACCAGATATGGCTGCCAGGACTGTAGGGATGGGCTTGGCAGGAGTCTGCCAATGTGGGTAATTGACTGTTTTGCTAAATACCACACAAAAACATTACCGACGTTAGTAACTGTAACTATAAACTGTTAGTTAGTAACTACGGTAGTAGATGTAAACTACTGCTGAATTACTGAATAATAGGCTCAAGATAATATTTGCTATTTTCAAAATATACTGTATTTTTGTTGATAACCATATTGTAATGGACTTTGCTGTGCCACTACGGATCGTACACTTTCAAGGTTGCACCTATAAACTTGTAGCATTAATGGATCGAAGCAATAATGGTTCTGAAGCA
>JAOQGN010059491.1:0-12562 GCA_027564295.1 Himantozoum antarcticum
GGAATCTGCACCCCTTGTTTACCCCATGATGAATATTTGGGTACATTTGGTCTAAAAAAAATTTCCCTTAAAAAATTGGTGTGTGTACTAAATAAGGTAAAATGACCCAGATATGTATTTAAAAAGTAATGTCAAGCAAATTAACAATAATTACGAATTATTTTGATAAATGAGAATGACAATAACAAAGAAGTAAAAATATTAACAAAGGAAAGCAAGGAAATAACAAAGGAAATATGACTTGCATGGTTGGCAGTATGTTAATACCAGTAGGAAAAATAACTTACTCAAATAATGGCAGATTGCAAAAATTTGGCGATTATATTTTTGGAAAATTTAATCTAATGTGTTATTGATTCTGTTAAATAATTGTTTGTGAAAATTAGAATGACAATCACAGAGGAAATGAAATTGAATCAAATGATTATTGCATACAGAAATGACAACTAAAAGAAAAAATGCTAATGATGATAGTTGATGGAATCGATTGTCTATGGAAATGAGAATTTTTTTCTATTCTATAAGTATTTGATTACTATATATTACTGGGTTTACATTGCGTAACCATTATTATAAAAAGGGGTGGCAAGTATGCAAAGCAGCGTTTTCTAACACAATAGGAAACTGCTCAATAATAACAAATTAGTACAAACATTTTAAATTATGTGATTCTCAAGTTAAAAATATTAGCTATACAGAGCGTGTTAGTTTTAATATGAGTGAGTTTCATAATTTTGTATTGCCACCCCATGATATATTAATGGTTGCTACCACTCCCTCCTCAAAACACTCCCTCCTACGCAATGGAAACCCAGTATTAGACAATATTTTGGATAAACTAATCCAAAAGATAAAAAAAATGAATTACGATACCAAAGAAATGGTAATGTGATGTAATAAAGGAACAAAATTTGTAAAGTGTTGAATGATTTGAGGTTGCAAGTAAGATTTTTGAAAAGAAAAATGACAATACGATTTTTTTATTCAGTACTAAATATGGTTATGCAGTAAGTTGCAGACGGCATAACTGAGAAATAGCATAAGAAATCGGAATGGTAATTAAAAAATAAGGGTCGTATAACGATAGCAGAAACATAATAGTAGTAAGCAAGGCTAGTTTCAGTGAACATTTCATAAAAGCGTCAATAGATTTATGTTATTGATTGGTAATAGTAGAAGATATCAGTGAAATAGTTTACATTTTTTTTTCAACAGGAGCGGCATGTGGAGTGTCCCCAACGTCAAGAGGTACAAAGCTATAAAGAGTGTGTACCTGGAAAACGCACAAAAAACTGATAGTGATAAAACCTAAGTGTAATAGTCGAAAGCTTATTAGCATGGAACGCACTCTAACATTGAAGCCCAACGGTGTGACGCAATCTCAGTGTGCGCAACATGGAAGTTGCAGAACGAAAGTAACTTTAATTGTATACAAAATAACAGTGGAAATAGAGGGGTTTTGAATCTAAAAATATCTGCTGATGTGTAGATATTTAATATTCATGGTTATTCCGGCAGTTGTACAAAGGGTTTATTGCAACTTAAAATACCAATAGTGTTTATATAATGTGCATAGATTGTCTGAACTCGTGGAAAGTTGGTAAGGATGTTTCTGCAAAAGTCTGCAACCGCAGTGGCTAAACCTTATTCACCTGGTACAAATACGCATACTATAAACATATCGCTCACAATCTAACGATTGCTTCGCGGGGATAACTATGACACTGTTTCTGTATATGATAACCTACATGTATGGTGTCATATTGATAATATGCAGACCACAGACCTATTATAATTATATTCCACTACCAAAGAAACAAAGAACAATTAAGGTGGCTTAGTGGTCTACGCTTGCAGCTATGACACAAGTTATCTGCGAAGATGTGGGTTCGAGTCCCACCGTTGACTGGGAGGTTTTGATCCCATAGAAGGGTTCCTCCTTGCCCACATCGAACCCCTACGCCAACCACTGTGCCGTGGACTTCCCTCGATAATTAGCGCTGCTATTGGATTACCAAGTACAAAGGGTATCAATTACCTAGGGTATGACTAATCAATCAATCTGTCTGTCTGTCTATCTATCTCTAGCTATCACTAATAATACAGCGAACAACAAAAACAAAAAACAAGGTAATGATAGAATAAATAAAGATAACAAAGATACTTAAAGTATAATTGTGCCAGCGATTAATACGTGTGCACTTGTACGTATTTTTCGGGATCAGACAAGGTAGAGGGAATGCAACAAGGAACCGCCAATGAATGATTAATGAACAGCCAAGGGACAATCAAATAATATGCCACAGCCTTATAGTGGTACTATTAATCAGGATAAACCACCCACAAATGTTATATTCCACACAGTTGTTATCCTGCTGTCATTGCCTGGTGCATAGAACTTAGTCTACATCGTTTTCTGGTACAGGGGTATGCAAGCATGCGGAAGTCACAATGTCATTTTGTTGTCGAGTTGTCTTCTCTTGGATGTTCCCAGTTTTCCACTCATCGCGCAATCGCCCCGGTGACGATGGTGATGATGTGCCATTGAGTCGACCAGATCCGCTCCTCTCCAAATGATCTTCTTGAGAGGTTTGCCCTCTCTGGAGGTCGTACCCCCGTCCCATTTTGCCTAGCCTTGGATTTTACAAAATCCCCGCATTCCACAATCTTGACCACCCGCATTGGAGTTAGGAACTTGTTTTCCTCTTTTGCTCACACCAAAATAGCCTTGGTTGTAGACATCGTGACAAATACGTGGGGGCGGTTTGGTGGACCACCAGTCACGACGGTGTGGATCCCTGGTTATTTGTGTCCTAGATATTGATGGGGTACCGATCTGCTCACACTATACTACTGTTTATGCTGTGCAATCACAAGTTTATCACACTCTCTCAAGCGAGACGTATACATAGAGACGTAGTCAGCAGTGAACACCTCTTTGCTCTAGTCAAGTTTCAATATCAACAAAGACCTACTCCTGGCACCTAAACTAACTGAGTCACTACTTACACCTGGTCACTTCAACAAAGTGAAGGTCAGTCAAGTTCTGTAGGTATTTAGCAATTCAGATCAGAAATAAGGATACCCTACTGTCTTCAAACATGGTTCCTACGCCAGTATGACCATTCGTTTGATCATTGAGTAGTTGTTCACTTGTGATCGCTCTTTCTAAGCAGAAGCTGAATAACTATGAAGAAGCTGGCAGCTTTCTACATTTCTTCAACAACGTCATCTCCAACTGTATATTTGGTATGAAGGAAGCAAGGAAACCAGTGTAAAGCGCAATTGTTACAGTCCGTAATACGGATATCTGAAGATCTGCCTAGGAAGATATCATCCTTACTAACCAGCCGTCTAACACAAGACTGTCTAGAGAATCTATTTGCCAATGTGTAGTCCAGTACCCCTGTGCCCGCTTCATTTGAGTTTAAAAACGCACTCAAGCGTATTGCTGTTGGACAGTTTCTCAAGCATAGCAAATCTGGAAGCTATGCGGATGATGAGAGTGATTATCTGTTGGACTTTCCCTCTGTACAATCTGTAGAAAAGGAAGCTGATTTGAAGTGGAAGTGATCATTTGTGATCAATCTGCTGACTCTCTCTAATGAAGAATTGGCATCATTGCACCATTTGATGGGTTACTGTATTCAGAGTTTGAATAAGAAGAAGACATGCTTCAGGTCTGTTCAGCACATTGAAGATGGTCTGCCCAAAGAGGCATGATTGACACTGCTAAAAGAGTACAAAGTAGATGCCCAAGTATGCTGCAGGATGGATGTGTTCACTGTTCAGCATGTGCAAGTCTGTCGAAACCACAAGACTCCAATTCGAGCCAGTTATCAAATCACTTGATAAATCTCTTGGCTCAATCATGACCAGCTGCTGCGAGTGTGACTGTATCACTAGTGCTAGTACGCCGTCCCTCCACAGCTAGTGCTAAGCCACTTGCCAGCTAGTGCCAAGAGCTACTATGCATGTTTAAATATCTGTTCAACTCCAGTTCCTGTGCAAGAACAGCTGTATGCGTACAGAACATGCATACAGCTGCCACATCTACTGCTTCTGGATCTGCAATGGGAAGCAAGATTATGGCTATCCATCAGCTGACTGAAAAGATGTGAGCCACTTCCATACCCACAGATAAAAACTGTATAAAACATGCAGAATTAGAACTGCCAGAACCCAAGCGGGATGCTATGGTCATGTACGTTCTTGTGGTGCATTTGTGAATAGATGGTGATAGGAACCACTGAAACCAGAAAACGACCCATGTCTATACTACAGTAATCACCCGTATCTCAACTATGTTGTCCTTGATGAATTGTGACTTTTGTTCGTGCTATCTGTCAACATTGATTTCACAATAAAAATAGATGTACAATACATGTATATAATATTATCAAATATAACTTTTGTTTGCGTTCACTTGACAATATTGATATGGTAATAAAATATATGAAAAGTTCTTAGCAATAGTTTGCATTCATCTGCAAATCTACCATACCTCAACTTGTCATCTACCATACATCAACTTGTCATCTACCATACATCAACTTGTCATCTACCATACATCAACTTGTCATCTACCAATTCTTTGCAAGGTATAAATGTTAACATCCAACTGTGTATGCAGCTTCTTTGTTCCAGCTTGTTTGTGCAGCCAGCTTGTTCTTATGCATTGACCATAATATTGTTTGCATCAACCAGCAGTTATTTTCTCTTGCAATTGCAAGCTCTGGTAGATTGTTTGCATCAATCAGCAGTTGTTTTTTCTTGTATGGAATGCTCAGGGTGAATTCATTAGATACTCAGTTAATTGAAATACTCAGTTATGCATGGTAATACTATGTTTGTATATAACAACTGGTAAACATTTCATAAAAAAGTGGCACCTGTAACTTCCGTTGTCACAATTCTTAATTATAATGTGGCGCTGGTCTAAACACTACAGACATAAGACATCGGCCACTACTGTAGTGGCCGACCTCTTATGCGGCAGTGGTGAGTGTTGGGTGTTGACGTAACATCCCAACACTCACTGTTGGGATGTTACGCGAACAGATAACTTCCAATGCAGATTGCTTGGTTAGCCAGGCTAGTCTATACTAACATACAAAATTTAAACAAAAATCTCTAAGGAGCAACCTTTCTGCTAACTCAACCTTTACAACTCTAAGGTTGCTCGAATCTTGTACACCAACCAAATCCGAGCCCCAATACCTATGCCACCAGTACGATCCTTTCTAAAAAATAGCATACCCAGAACCAAGCTCACTACTCAGCACTAACGATGAAACCCCTTATTTGCCTTAATAGAAACAGTGTCGTTTCTATTAAGGCAAATAATTATGACAGGTTTGTGTTGTGTTAGCAAATAGTTCTAGTAGTGAACTATTACAAAATAAATCTTTCCACTCTTAATTCTGTACTGCTTACCAGTTATTACCTTGCCCAGTTCTCTCCCCCTGTGTCACAGTTTAAATTTAGCGTCACGTTCAGCATTAGGCAGATCAAGCTTAGCCAAAGCCGTTCCTCTCAGGTAGATGTCACCGGCTTGGGTTAAACAAAGAATGTGACACTTAGCCGAGTTCTTACTCCTTGTTATAACGATCTTTAAGTATTATAATAATATAAGTTAATTGAATTATAATGTTTTATATAATTAATTTGACTTTATTGTTTTAATAAAGTGTATACCAAGGAAGATCGATAGTGTAGTACATTTTGGAATCACTGGTTTGGATAGATTTAGGTGCGCATTGCAAATTCAGTAATGTGGCAGCAATAAATATAAAAAAAGAACATAATTATTAGCTTTCCGGTAGTTGAATTGACTTCCAACAGTCGAATTGACAGCAAGAAATCACGGACTTATTTTTATTGCAGCTGCATCACAACAAAGTGCAACTTGCACAAATATGGCAAATATAACAAATCTGCAACTATATATGATTTCACATAAAATTTAGGGCACTTTAAAACCCATTGCAACAACCTACAATTATAGATCATGATATCTACAGGCATCATTGAGGAAATGTCCAGTGAAAACTTTGTTTAATTTGAAGTAGCATACAAATCATATATAACTTAAACCACTACTTCTACCATATATTTTATTAAATAATTATATTCCTCTTGAGCTCAGCTTTCCAATGATATATTGGAAAGGCTAGTAGTCCTCTTCTGTGGCTAGGCATTTCAAAAAGGTTCAATTGACCTTCAGACAACCTTGGAGAAATCGGATGCCAATTATTTGGAGGTAGGTGCAATTTTGAAAGTTTTGGAAATAACCAGGGTGCTAGAAACATAATGTAGACTGGGAAGTTGTCCTCTCCTGATAAAGTGCTCCCACTACAAGAAAATTACAAGTAGTGGGAGTGGCAGCAGTCGCAATGGGGGATGGACTGTTCATAAATCCCAGTTCGTAAGCCTCTGTTCGTACATTTCCGTTTCGTAAATTCCTGGTTCGAAAATGGGACAGTTCGTAAACGACCATGTTCGTAACTTGGACGGTTCGTAAATACCCCGTTCGTAAACAGAACAGTTTGTAAGCGACACTGTTCGTAACTCGGACTATTCGTAAATTGTCAGTTCGTAAATGGGACTGCTCATAAACAGACTGTTTGTAAATTCACTTTTCGTAAATTCATTGTCATAAATTCACTGTTAGTAAATTCACTTTTCGATTATGTTCGTAACTTGCATTGTAATTTGGTTGATTTGGCAATTTGGAGCTGTAATTTGGCAGTCATAATTTGGCTGATCTCCTAATGCAATGCGATTTGAAGGGGTTTCATCAATGGTATTACCATCATAAACATTGCTGTTGTCATTACTGTCATTGTCTACAGTTTAAAATTAATCGCAGAAGAACTAAATGTACTTTACAACGATGTTTGGAGGTGTATATTTTAAACAATTATAATTATATTGATATCATATTCAGTGAGAAAATTACATGGCAAAAAATGTTGAATTAAATATTAGTTGTTGCATGGTTTTTTAGGAATGATTGCACATATATGCACACACAGAGGTTACTGTAGGTCTTTCAATTACTTTACAGGTATTTAAATTCAATCCTAACTCGTCGTGCCAAATCCCGATATTATTGCAATGGAGACACATTGTACTGGACAAGCATAATGTTGCGTAAGTGAATTGTTACATTGATTAGATTAATCTATAGCACCCAAATTAATAAAACAGTCGATTGATTTTGTCATTGCACAACTTAGCCTGGCTTCAAGTCACGTGCATTGGGAGTTATGTGCCCACAGCAATGGGTCTTGGGGTGGTACACCATGGGGGGGGGGTTGGGTTATGACGACCCCAACATCCCGGTGTTGGGGTCGTACACCACCCCAAGAACCATTTGTGGGTCATGTGGCCACGCGTGGATCCATGATCCATACGGATTCATGTGCCCACGTGCGGATTCGTGGGCACGTAACTCCCAATGCATGTGGCTTGGCAAGCCAGGCTGAGTAAGCCACCACTGAACTACAATAGAACTGAACTTATTTATTTATCTGAAAAATAAATAAATCAGGACACAACTCCGAACAATGCTAACAAAATGTGTAAATTGCCGAATTGTAAAATTTTTTTTACTTTCTATCAAAAAACATCTTCATAATATTACATCATCTACAAGCTTGACATGTACAAATAGATCATTCAGTTTTATTTTTGAAGTTTATCGTGTTTTTTTTAAATAAATTCTATTGTGCTACATTCAGTTTCTTCAATTTCTACATGCTTTATCTCCCAGTTATTTCGTAATTGAATTGCTATACTACATGCATAGCCTGCTCACAGTAGGATCTGGTTCATGGACAAGTATTAGAAATTTCTGCAGATTATAGATGGCGTAATTAGAGATTAATATTGATATTCAGAGTTGGTAATGTAATTACGAAAAGTGAATTTACGAACAATGAATTTACGAATAGTGAATTTACAAATAGTCCGTTTAAAAACAGTTAGTTCGCGAACTGTCCCATTTACGAACTGACAATTTACAAATAGTCCGAGTTACGAACAGTCCCGTTTACGAATTGTCCCATTAACGAAAGTGGGAATTTATGAACAGTCCAAGTTACGAACATGGCCGTTTACGAACTGTCCCATTTACAAACTGGGAATTTACGAATCGGAAGTTTACGAACAGGGGTGTTATGAACAGGGGTGTTATGAACAGGGGTGTTACGAACTGGGATTTACGAACAGGGGCGGATTCAGTAGCAATGGGAGCCGTGGCATCAGCATCAGCAGCTTAGTGGCATCAGCAGTGGAATCGCTAGTAGTAGCAGCCGTAGCACTAATAACTACTACTTATACCACGGATGCCACAGAAGCAGCAGCAGTGGCATACTACAAATAGCATGTCACTGCTGCCAGTGACTGCTACTGACTGCTGTCAGTGATTGCTGGTATTGAGTAGTGACATTGTTACTCGCTGCGACATACTGCGACATAAGTGGCATACTACATGTATTTAAATAGTATCCCAGTGCAGCTGCTGACTCCTGCCTCTGCTGATCCGGCCGCTATTGTTGACTCCATTGCTTCTGCTACTGCAGCTAGTATTTGTAGAATGACACTGCTGCCGCTGAGTGCTGCCGCTGAGTGCTGCCGCTGAGTGCTGCCGCTGAGTGCTGCCGCTGATGCCACTGTTGCTTCTGAAACTGCTCCCAATGGCTAGTAGTAGCACTGCTACTAACTGTGACATACTAATATGTAGTACGCCACTGCTGCTGTCGACTGCTGCTGTCGATTGCTGCTGCTCATGCTACTGCCACCACTGTCGCTACTACAGCTACTCCTAGTATGCTACTGCTGCTACTTCTACTGACTGCTGCTGATGCCGCCGCAACTGCTATCATGGAGTAGTAGTAGCACTGCTACTGGCTGAGGCATAAGTGGTATACCACTAATAGAATGCCATTGTTGCTGCTGACTGCTGCCAGTGCCTAGTAGCCAGTGCCTAAGTAGCTACTACTAGTAATAGTACTACTAGTACTGCATGTACTATATGTATGACCAACCCATTTTAATACATCAGAAACCAATTGCACGAATAACTGTACCCTGACGATGTCATCAATTGGAGCGCCTCGCCCACCTAATAATTTTCATCTGATTTCTCCAAGGTTGTCTGAACATGATTAGGACCTCTTGATAAAATGTCGATATCTAACCACAGAAGAAAACTACAAACTTCTCCAATTGAACGTTGGAAAGCTGAGTTCAACGTGAATCAAATTCTCAAATATAATATACCTTTAAAGTAGTGGTTTAAAAGACTGCAACTCCCTATAAATATATATTTTTCCTCTAGCTCACTACATATATAAAATAATCAGCGACCTGAGCTCTGTAGACAAGGAGTTGAAGGTGAGCAACTCTAACTCCTTACTGCAGAGAAGCAGTTGCTACTCGGTAGGCGACTCAGTAGGCGACTCAGTAGGCAACTCAATAGGATAGGTTGAATGCTTTTCCGTATATTGGGTCTCAGCTTTCCACGCCAGATAAGTATTCCAGCCAAGTGCTACACCGTTGACGAACAGTACCCTGGAAAATAATTTTGCCATTATAATTGCATATCTCTTACAAGTTGGTGGATTGCATTATTTACCGGAGTGGTCAATTAATCATCTTTGACCACTTGTTAGCTGTTTGCAAGTGCTGTGTGCTGAAGGCAACCTAGGCTGACAATTAGCGTGCGAAAAAAAAATGGGGCAGGTTTGTTTGTTTGGCATAAAGCAATACATATTAACCTATGAGGAGTTGCCCATTATTGACGAATGACTATTTTGAGTTTTGACTATGATAAAAAATAGTTTTACGACTACTACTACTATATGCGAGCAAGGTAAAAAGATTTTTATTGCAGCTATTAAGGAAATACAAAAATAGAGTATTGAAGATCTGTAAAAATGTCATCTTTTTCCTCGATCCTTCCTGGAGAATAGTGTTCCTAAAGGGGAGGCAACTAACACGTCATTTGAGGACAACAACTAATTATGGGAAACAAGGTAACATTAATAGACTTAGAAGGGGAGGCAACCAATACGCCATTTGAGGACCACAGCTAAGTTTGGATGAAAAAATCCACAAGATGTGGAGGCGAGCCCAGGCCGTGTCAGTGAGAAATTAATACCAATAATATATTGGTATATTCTTTGTCAATCTTGCTTTTCTTCCCCCTAGAATGGCGAAAAATGACCACCATGCAGGTATCAATAAATAACAGGTAGTACAATCTAATACAACAACGAAAATACAAGTAGTAACAATGTGAACAGTATCACCATTAGACACCATCCAGCTTCCTTATGAAGTCACTGTACCTACAATCATAAATTTACATGAAGCAGGGTGGGTGGGAGGTAAAGTTGTGAAAGAAAGAATTCGGATAAGAACATGAGACAAGGAAGATACGTGATACCGTAATCGTTCCCCAATACGGCCGCACCATCCAAGTTCGTGTGGGTGATATTTACAATGGGGCAGAAGCAGCGGAAAAACACAGTTTTTCCCTAGCGGGAAAAACAAAAACCTTCATTTCTTTCCTTGATCCTTCCTGGAGAATGGTGTTCTTAAAGGGGAGGCGACCAATACGCCATTTGAGGACCACAGCTATGTTTGGATAAAGAGCTCCCACAGAATGTGGAAGCGAGCCCAGGCCGTGTCAGTGAGGAATTAATACCAATAATATAATGGTATATTCTGTGTGAATCTTGCTTTTCTTCCCCCTAGAATAGTGAAAAATGGCCACCAAATATTTTTGATTATGGCCCTGAGCAAAAATCTTTCGCCATACATCTGTGGGTGTTGGCCTCCGCCTCCATGAACGCTTATCTGCTTATGCTACAGCTGTCCACTCGTCAGCCCACGCTCATGAATGACTCAATGGTGAGAGCTTTAATGGCAATAATAACTCAATAGTGAGAGTTTTAAAGGCAATGCAAAGTTTTAAGAAATCAACTAGGCACTAGCAATAAGTGTTCCATTTTGATCACGTATATTAACTTTGCTAGCATATAGTCATATGAGTCATGTAGGCATATAATTTCAAACTGCTGGTCTACGTTCTATGCTACCTGAGCGCAAGCCTCACTCCCTTAAGTGGGCGGATCCTATATCTAGCCTACCCTCTTCTTACACCCCTGGGTGCAGGAGGATCATTCTATTGAGTGGGCAGGATCATACAACTTACCCTCTTCTCACACCGCTGGGTGCAGGAGGGATCATAATGGTCTTTACGATTAAGGAGTACCGATCTCGGATCTCATACCGTCCCTACACCCGCGTTGAGTGGATCAGACTGGCCTCATAACATGCCTTCACAGTGTTCATAACCCCCATGGCCTTCAAAGCCTTCATAGGACAACTGGTGCCAGCTTCCGCCGTAATATTAATCATAGCCAAATGATGTACATTTGTGTTCTATAATAAAGTAATTATTTCTTTTGTTTGGTGAGCATAGCAAGTTTCCGAGTGGTGGGCCGACGTCTCGACTGACTGCGGGCGCATAATTTAATGATGGCTAGCTGGTGCGTCGCTTATATATTTACAGTCATGCAATCTAATTATAATCTATTGTGAGTTATAGTTTAATACTTAGAATATTATTATGGAATTACTACTCCTCCCTGCTTTAAGTAATCACAATGACTACCTAGTAATCATGAGTGACTACCTAGTAATCAACTACACTACACCACAGAAGCTAATCAGAACTTACTCAACCAAGCTGAAGATTATATACTAGTATATGCCGATATGCTCATAGTTGTAATCACGTGACTATCATGACTTGTGATCAGTCATGTTATTAACCAAGTGTAACTTCGGAATAGATGTATTGTGCATATGACCATCTACAGTTAGCACTCAGCCGTTAGTGATCAAACAGCATTCAGCATTCGGCAATCATTCAGCAGTTATTCAGCTATCATTCAGCATTCACTCAGCAGTTATTCAGCACTCATTGGACATTCGGCAGACATTCGACTAGTCCACTTACGATGGATATGTCTACTAGTTGTGCTTGAAGGACTCTTACTAAGTATTATCATTATTATATATTTATTCAAGCATAATTATGTTATTATTATATAGATATTTATAATTGTTATTAACATATTGTTATGAGGTTGCACTTTGCCGAGCCGACTGGCATTCAGCATTCATTTAGCACTTAGCAATCATTTGGCACAGACCGAATCACCTATGGACAGTATATAAGCAATACAATCTCCCATTTTTAGTCAGTTGGAATCTGGAACTCATACTAAACACTTGAATCTTCCTCTGACAACTTATTTTCATCATTTGATTAATAGTAAACTGTGATATAATTCTACTCTTCTATTATTTCTTACCAATATTACTACTGAGGTATTCGGGAATATTGTGATGGTTTGTATGCACTACACAAACTTTCACTGCTGTAGCAACTTGTAGCATTAATAGCCTAAGTAGCAATAATGGATACAAGTTAGCAAGACGCCTCTGGCGGGGCCTCCAAACTATGGTAGGCGAGTTTATT
>JAOQGN010059602.1:0-12559 GCA_027564295.1 Himantozoum antarcticum
CCACCATATAATGGTCAATCAATGTTTCAGCTGTCGTTTGATACCTAATTTGTTAGGATTGGACCACAGGTAAGCTCGCAGTATTATAATTTATAAGGCATGTTTTCAGCAATTTTCGACAAAAATCAGAGAAGTTGTCTGTTGTCTCCTTCCAGCAATAAAACGTTACTACCCAACAATCTGGAAAATCGAAAACGTCATATATTTGACCTTATTACCGCTGCTTACAATTATTTCATTGCTTACGAGTATATTCCAGGAGCATCTCTTCACACATCTATCTTTCTTTATAAGTGGGAAATAGCGACACCCCAGTTCTCCCTATATAGTATTTACACATGCACGCATGCGCCACATTTTTGTTCCAATTTCCGTGAACCCCTATATAGTGGATAATTTAGGAGGAGCCCTGAGTTATTTATCTATTAAAATTAGCAAAATATACGTTCAACATCTTAAAGGGGCGATGATATTGCTCTGATATCAATAATTTTGATATTTTCAATAATATCGCTATAGTAAGAATGGTAATTTTGATATTTTAATTTTGTGGCCAAGAAAAAAAATTCACTCCTATGTATTATCTGGTAATATCGATAATTTTGATAATTTTGTCGGCCAATAACCGAAAATATCAGAATTATCATTATTTATACTATAGCCTAGCGATAACATCAAAAATATCAAATTTATCGATAACTTTGAAGCACATCTGCAAGATGAAACAAGTTCATTCCTTCTATTCAGGATACGGATCGATGGCTTACATATTATAATGAAATACTTCTCATAAAGACACAAATTGCATCTGCCCGAACTGTTATTATAGGGTCTTGCACGTTTGACGACTTTCCAATTGAGACTAAAGTCTTTCATGCTATCCTTAAGTTTCCATACCCTAGAAGAGTTTAGTATTCGCTGGTCCTAAAATTCGCGTTTTCGCACCAGCAGAATTGCGCGAAATTATCCTCTCTTGAACATGGACTCTTTAGGACTACTAGCGAAATAGTGATATTAAATGCTAGGGAAAATAAACAATTATTGTCTGCTCTCAAAAAAAATACAATGATGCATTGAAGAATTGCCTTTTCATTCTCTTCATCAATTGATCTCGAATTGATCTCAGTTTGAGTCACTCCTTTTTTGAAGCCAAGTCATTGGAGATCAATGTCTAGTCTGAGAACATCTCTGCTTGTTAGTTCCTGTTCACATTTATATGTAACCTTGTTTTTCGTGCAGTCGTTGAAGATTTGTCAATCACATCACCAATGTTAGATTGCAATGTAAATAATAATTTTAAATTATTTTATATGCACGGTAATCAGTTCAATTCTGTATTGTTATACCGCTCCCGCTTCTTAGTATTCATATTTTCTTATTTCTGAAAAACAAATCGCTAGTTTTATTTTCGCTACTTGAATGAAGTAGCTAACATGAAAGCCATGAAAATTAACTCATACTAGCAAGTAGCTAAATAATAACTAGCTAATATTAAATCAGTCACCAAATAGCGAAACTAAACTTCAGCGAAAATAAACTCTTCGAGGGTATATATTTAGTGGTGCTTAGCTCGGTTGACTGCCTCTTCTCAGTATCTCTGAATGTGGCCGTATGGTTGTTGAATTGTGTTTTAAATGTGTTTTCACCAAGCTCAATATATGTCAGGACAGTTGTGCTATTGTTATCTGTAGTGACAGTAGCCTGGTACATTTAGGTACATTTAGATAGTAAAACATTCTCCGTTCCGTAGACATTCGACAGAAGGAAAGAACAAGTTGCATGAAAGGACGCTATCCAGTCGATCCTGCAGAGCTACCACTGCGGCATACAAGCAAGCAGGTTGCAAGGTCCAGCGTTAGACTTGCAGACTGAAAAACCAGTGGTGATTGACTAAAGCAAAAGAACTGCAACTCCATGCTACGATATGAAGAACTTTTACTCTGCGCTCAAAGAGGTCGGGGTCATTCAACACAAGGAAATAGTAACATCAAATCCAAGGAGGGGACCGTATTACAGGCACCTGATGCGATCATGAACTGGTGGGTTGAACACTTTGACACTTTACTAACATGGCAGGAGATATAACAGAAGATTCGCTACAGAAAATATGACAAGCATCTGAAGCTGAATGACTTGATATGGCTCCTACACTGGATGAAGCTAGCCAAGCAGTGGGGTGGCCATGAAAGATTGAAAGGTCCCAGGAGTGGATGGCATTCCAGATGAGGTTTTAAAGAGAGGTCTCAAGATCATAGAGCGACTTCATAACATCTTTAGCCAGGCCTGGGAAGTTGTGAGTGTTTCACAGGAGTGAAAGAATGTACAACTAGTAATGATTTTCAAGAAAAGTGATAGATAAGAGTGTGGAAATTACCGTGGCAAATCACTCCTATCGATTTCCGGAAATGTGATGACCAAGATCTTGCTTGAAAGGCTCTATATTCATATGGAGCGATTCATACCGGAATCCCAGTGTGGCTTTCAGGAAGAGAGGAGTACCATTGACATGGTCTTCACACTCAAACAAATCCAAGAGAAATATGTTGAACAAAACAAGCCACTTTATGTGGTATTCGTAGATTTTACTACGGCTTTTGATTTTATTGTTAGAAATGGTCTTTGGAAGCTCCTTGCTAGGTAGAGGTTCCCTCAGAACTTTGTCAACATTATTAAATCCTTCCGTGAAGGCATGACAACCCAGGTAAAATGTAAAGGCAAGCTTTCAAGATATTTTTCAATCACAAGCAGTGTCAAACAAGGTTGTGTCTTAGCTCCCACATCTTGTTTTCCATTTACCTTGCTGCCATGCTGAAGGAAGTCTTTGCAAAGTGTGAATATGGGATTATGGTACAGAGCTGAATAGGTGCCAACCTGTTGAATGTCAAACAGTTTGCTGCGAAAACCAAGACCAGTTCCATCATGGTGCGTGAACTCCTGTATGCTGATGATAGTGCCATTGTCACCCATGACCATGAAACCATTCAACATCTTATTACCCGATTCTGGACAATTGTGATAAACTTTGGTCTACAGCTCAATTGTGAAAAACTATTACCTCTTTTAATTAAGGAAATCCCTTACGTGAAACACCGGTGCTCCTTGGCAATACTCCACTATCAGTCTGTAGAACAGTTCTGCTACCTCAGATGCACAATAGCAGGTGACAACAAGCTAGAGAAAGATCTGCAAAGTCACATGTCTAAAGAATGCTCAGCGTCTGGCAGACTCAGGACCAGGTTATGGGGCAACCATGACATCAGTCAAGTGACGTCAAGGGAGTCAAGGGGTCAAGTCAAGTGTCGGGGTCAAATCAAGGGTCGGGGTCAAGTCAAGGGTCCGCGTCAAGTCAAGGGTCGGGGTCAAGTCAAGGGTCAGGGTCGAGCAAGTAGTTAAGGGTCAGGTATACCTTGCTGTAGTCCTATCAACATTTCTGCATGGTGCTGAGGCATGGCCTATCTATGCTCATCAGGTACAGAGATTAAACTCCTTCATGATGAGACACTTACATAGCATTCTTGGAGTGACTCTCCTAGACCACATTCCAAACTCTGAAATACTGAATAGAGTAGGTCTCCCTGAGATGGAATCCATCCTGATTACAAAGAATTTTGGCTGGACTGAACATGTAGCCTGCATGCAGAACTACAGACTACTGAAGCTGACTCTTTTTTCACAGCTCAGCATGGGAAGAGAAATGTCTGAAGAACAAGACTCAAATTTAAAGGCGTTCTGAAAAGGAATCTTGGTAAACAATCCCTGTCACAGAATGAATGGTACCATCTGGCTCAAGAAAGTCCAAAGTGGAGAGCTTCCATTAATAAGTAATAGTCGATATCGGCTGACAGCAAGAGAGAGGGCATTTAATATCCCTCATACAGTTGCATTCTTTGATATTGTTGTCGCTAGTTGTTGCGCGTTCTTTGGACAAGATCATTTTATTATGGCCATCTATCTCTTGATTTATATTTGGCATGCAACTCTGAATAACTTATTGCAGTTGTGGTTGACTTGGCAGGTGTAAAGAGTGGCATATACATGTACTTGTGACTGTTGGTAAATTTTTCTTTCAGTATATTTATTTGACGTTCTTGCTGAAACGTGGTTTATGCCATAAAATTTTACTACGTCGCCGATTGTTGTTTGTTCTATGTTTTGTTGTTGCCGGTTGGAATGTTAATTGGTAGTCATATCCACTCTTTGCTAGTGCTGCCTGGTACTTAGGTGCTGTTTTAGTGAAAGTTGCTTTATCAGATGAGATAGTTGATAACCATTTGTAATGACTACCAGAGTGACTGTCAATATACGCAATCTGTTATCCTCATAATTATGTCTATATTGCAATCATCAATCTGATTATTTTATTCAAATATATTCATTTAGGAGGTCACACACATTTGCACTAAATTGTCGAGTTCCGGTGGA
This sequence comes from Himantozoum antarcticum, assembly GCA_027564295.1. Taxonomy (NCBI): domain Eukaryota; kingdom Metazoa; phylum Bryozoa; class Gymnolaemata; order Cheilostomatida; family Bugulidae; genus Himantozoum; species Himantozoum antarcticum. The sequence continues at coordinate 4,423 of JAOQGN010059602.1, forward strand.
CTTTGAGTTTCAACTCACTAAGTTACAGGAAGACGAGGCTTTCACTGTATCCCCACTCTCAGGTTAGAATTAAATTGTATATTCTCTAGTAAAGGCTACGACTGTAATGACTGGTTAGTTACTGCTTTCACTGTATCTACTATTCAGTTATTGTTTTCACTGTATCTACCATTTAGTTAAGGCTTTCACTGTATCTAGCATTTAGTAAAGACTCACTGTATCTGCTCTTTAGTTAAGGTAGCAAAATCCCTTTTCAGTTCCGCCGGCTTGCTTAGGTTGAGTTGAGTTCGTTGTATCTACTATTTAGTTAAGGTTTCCACTGTATCTACTATTTAGTTAAGGTTTCCGCTGTATCTACTATTTGGTTAATGTAGTTATTATTTATTTAGTTAACGACGAAAAGTGTCACCAGAAGCATCTTGTCCCAAATATATTGGGTACAACACATCTACCACTAAACTCCTGATCCACCACCGTGGATCATCATCAGAGTAATTTACTCTGATGATGACAATAAGTAATTTACTTTTTGTCACCAGAAGGATCATCATTAGAGTAAATTACTCTGATGATGATTCATGGTGGTGGATGGGGAGTTTCGTGGTAGATGTAGTATTTTACCAAATATATTTTGGACATGACACTTTTGGTGACATTTTGTCGTAAAACTTTTAGCTCAAATAAACCTTTTTAATTATTTAGTTAATTATTGATTTAGTTGTTTATATACTATACCCACTCACAGGTGTGAATTAATGCATCTTTCGCTGAACAATATTGAATATTTCTAATCTACAGGCGATTAGATGGCCGAGTGGACTTGCACGGCGGATTTGCAATCGCAAGGTCGTGGGTTCGAATCCCGTGGTAGTCCACTCGTTTATTTAAGTAGCCGAGTATTGTAGGGTGTTTGTGAAGGGCGTCCAGTGCTTTATGCGATGTAGGGTGCAATTCACCGATTTGAGGTTGAAAGGCTGAAGATCGCCGAAGTGTGCTTGTACCCAGTGACCAGGCGGAAATAAGTTATGTCCACCGCTTAGAAGTTACTGTCTAACAGTTTCATTAAGCGGTATAATAAGCGAACCAATTATTATTATTATTCACCTAATTTTAAACTACTAGCGATAGTAATCGTTGTTTTAGTTAAAAGTGTTTGCTGTAACCCTTCTATTTCTTTAGCCATCTGCTGTAAAGGTAATTCTTCTCATTCTCTCACTGTAGCCTGCATCAGTACACTTTCTTTGTAAATAAAATGGAGTTATTCTCTGCCAAGTCACCTGAATAGTGGCTACATCGGCTACTCCCGATGACTAATGCTAAAAGGCCCTCTAAGGCGATTTCCTAGTTTTTATGTTGTCAGGGCTGGCAAGTAAGAAACTAGAGCATACTGATAACCAACAGCATATACGCATATCAATGATTATTATATGTTTTAGGCGTTGTGCCAGCTAATGGCTTTACTACAGTATTCATACACTATCAACCTATCAACTATTCTACTTCTATAATGAGACTTCAACTGGATGTCTCACAGTTTAACTCAAAACCCATGGTGTGCACAATCACAGGCTACTGCCAACCAGGACTAAATGCTGTGTGAGTAACAATACACTAGTTCTAGATTCATTTTATGGTCTGATTAAATTATTTCCCATGTAAAGAGTTCGAGCAATTAAAGCGTCAATCAAATCTCTAAAATAAAAGGTGGAATGAGCCGGCCTGACTCCGTATTGGGAGAAATATTGTCAACAAGTTGCAACGAATTTATTTTGCAGTCTTTGTCATTTTTATAGTAGCATTATAATTGTCACCCATTCATTGTGCAATCAATACATCGGAGAACGTGGGAGAAGTTGTCAACAAGTTGCAAATATTTTGCATTACAGTCTTTATACACAAATGTCATAAATGCTGATGTCATGCTTATGTAATTCCCATATTTATTGTGAGTTATCGCGTTGCAGACCGAGCACTTTGCACTTGTTCTCTAAAATTGAGTACAGTGTGATATTACAGCAACAAAATGCCTTGTCTGATGCTTATGCTGTTCACTCCTTCTCTTTAAGAGCGGAGAGCAGAGTTCAGCAATTCAAAGTCAATTATTTTGAAAAGTCTTATATAAATTATCCAAATAAATTGATGGTTGTAACGGAATATGAATATTGTAGGGTGCTACTTGTAGCTAAGAATATGTTGGTGAATGAATGAGGTACTGAATGAGGTACCGAATAAGGTACCGAATGAGGTACTGCTGCCAATCAACTACAATGTAGATGTTAGTTGCTTTGATTCATAACACAAACCTCTGCCTATTTGATCAAATTACAAATAAATATGGCAGTCAAATTTGTATTCTTAGTAGCAGTCAAGATCATGATATTTAATTTGTTTCCATATAAATATATTATGTTACGGCTGAAGTTGTTTTTGCTCTAAACTTGTAACTGGGAGAATAAGACTCCACGAATGTTGAATACCAGTTGCAATGACTTATGACCTTATAAGCCTTAATGACCTTCTTACTTCTGACCCATTGACCCATTGACCCATTGACCTATGACGTCGCGGGTTGTCTCTGCAGGATGGTAGTTTCAATCTCTGCAGGATGGTAGTTTCAATCTAATCTATGTTCAGTTACATGGTCCAACTCCCACAGCTGCTCAATACCTCAGAGCAATGACGGAATAACATCATCACCAATATTTTGGTGTGGCTGGGTAGATTGCAAATCAAAATTCTTTGCTCATGAGCAACAAATTTTTATTTTAAATCTATTAAATGCTCTGCTTTTAAATTTAAAAATCATGTAATATATAATTCTAAATTGATTTGATGTTAAAATACGCAAGCTCTGATTCTTTCGAATTTTGAATATATGTTTGAAGTAGGGACCCGAGCTGTATCAATCACTAAATATTGTATTACTTCATTTATTCAGATGGCAGCATTTTGGATTTCAGTCTCGTTTTGCGATCTTTCCATAACTTTGTTGTACAGCTTTAGTTTTTTTGTGTATGCTTAGCGATGACATGACCACCACAGAGCTGCTGGTCAAGCAGAAGAGAGTATCATCTCCTCTAGAGAGAAGCAGACAGAGGAAACTCTTATCTCGTAAATCTACGAAAGCATTTACCAAACCTCCTCCAGATGGACAAAACAAAGAACAAAGTTCAAAACAGAAAAGAATTGTAAGTCACCGTATTGAGGTATTACTGAGTATAAGGTTAGTCGCCGCCCTCAAAATTTGAATTTTTGAAACATTGTCTCAATATTTGCAAACAAACTTTTGAAATATTGTTTCAATTTTTACAAACAAAAATTTCAAGTCTTCTCATTTTAATGCTAAAAACCATTTATCAATAGTTACATGAGAAATGTTAAAAATAAGCATTTAAAATGATATGTCTGGACGTTTTTCAAAAAAGTTGCGGATTTTTTTATATTAGACGACTGAAATTTGAAGTACAAAATCAAACTTCAACCGCCATTTCCCGATATTCCATTTTTTTTCACCCGTTGACACCCGTTTTCAAACATTGTCATTTGTATTATTTTTGAGATCATTGTTTGAGGTTTAAATGCAAAAAGATACAACTGTTGTGGATGTAGAGACCTGGGCTTTGAATTTTGATATCTTATGGTGGGGTATCATTGGTTTCAATGTCAAACAAACCTTCGCTCTATCAAAATTGATTTTTCCACATAGCTGTTAATCATTTGTTTTGAGGTAAATAAATAGAAAAATACTCCCATTTTCTCACAGAGGAACATGTCAGGTACCTATATCATAACATTTGAGCAATTTAATTTTACTCATACCCTGCCAAAATGTTTGGAAACATGCTTCTCAGTCAATGAAATTGAGTCACACAACTTATATTTCATATCATAGATTAAAACTTTTCACAAAATTGAATTCGGCATCGAAAACTGTACCAGATGTCAATTTTTCATCACAACACCATTGAAACTGAAAATTTTCGCGAGAGTGGGAGTAAGAATAGACGCTAATTACCAGCTTGTTAATGTGGTGCATTAATAATTAAGCATTGCACTAAGTGGACAACTGTACAGTCCTAAGCTGTACTGAGCCTGAACTCCTAGTTACTCCTGTGGGCATCCTAGAGATGCAACTTAAGATATTCCTTGTACCAATATTATATCAAGTAAACCATGCACCAGTGAATTTGCACCAGTATTAAATTATGCCACTGAGCTAAAGCAAATTAGGGGTGGGTCCTAAACCCACCCTATTGATAAATTCACACCTTGTAATGTCTTATGCTATGATGCCCTTTGCTATTGCCTAATTGATTGCTACAACGTCACACCATTGCATTATTCAAATATTAATCTATTGGGATGCGATTATGTACATATATAAGTCAAGCCATTGCTCGCAAGCCAGCAGCCTGACTTTGCAATAAATATATCTATATCTCTACCCTCTCTTGGTAATTACTCAGAACACGACATTGATAGCAGCGATTGGGATAGAAGGAGCACCAAAATCCAGCACGAGTCACTACTCACTACTAATAGAGAGACATAGGGGCACCAAGCCAAGCACGAGAGTCACTACTACAGCTAGAACATCGGAGCACTCGTCACTAGTGGAATCGTGCATGTTGGCAGCCTTAAGAAAATTATTTATTTAAGAATTAATTTTGTTAGTTAAATATACCAAGTAGTGCTACGTACCAAGCAGCCACGAGTTGCCCAGCAGAGAGAGCCATACATATAGATCCCAGACTCACTACAGCTAAAGGGTTGATAGTATAATCTATCTTGACAAGACAGGAGCACCAGAGCACTAGTCACGACTTCGAAATAATGTTAATTTGCAAAGTTAAATTATTTGTTAAAGCACGACTTGACGTCTTCACCTAGCAACCGACACTTTAGTCACTAGTGAATTCCAGTAAAACAATTTAGAAGTCAATTGTAAGCTGAGAGCACGGTCTTCAGCGGCAATCATATCACAAGTCACGCCTTGGAAAACAATTCCAATACAGAAGTCATAGCTACACCCAGAGCACTAGTCATCACACAACTATCTTAGTCAAGCACGACTAAAGACGCATATACACCAGGGTATTGAAGGCACGCTTGCACTAGACAGAAACCACACGCTTTAAATTTAAAGCAGTTTCAAAGCAGCTAGAGCTTCAACCCAGCACAACCGTGCCCTATGGAGGGAGAACAATTCCACCAGTGACTGACAGCAGTCTGCCAAGCTACAGAGGGACCCTTGAAAGCCCAGAGAGACCACAGAGGGGACACTGAAGGCCAAGCTAAAGCTATTGCAGTAGGTAAGATTTATACTATTTCAGATCCAATACTGCTGCTGTATTTTAGTGAAACAATTATTGGGATGTGCTTTAAATCTTCTCAAAAGTAATCAGCCAGTGTTAAGAGATCTCGGAAAGTGTGGTGCTATCCAGAGTAACTTTGAGAAAATTTAGAAATCATCTTAAATTGTTATCACTTAATGCATCAGCAAGTCCTGCACCGGAAGAGAACTGTGTAGACCTCCGTAAAAACTAAGTCCTAAGGTGCCTGAGAGCTGCTGGATTGAAGTTAAAACCCAGCAAATGTGAACTCTTCATGCAGGAGGTGGAATATCTTGATCATGCGGTCTCAGCTGAGGGAGTCAGGACGGACGCAGAAAAAGTAGAAGCCGTTAAAACTTGGCCTCAACCACATAACGAGACTGCAGGAAGGGTTTAGGACCTAGGACTCACTGGGTACTAGGATCTAGGACTCACTGGGTGCTAGGACCTAGGACTCACTGGGTACTACAGGCAATTCATCCTGAACTGCGCAGATATCACCAGACCACTGGACTATCTCACCAACAAGCCTTCAATATTCCAATGGAGCGCTGCTGCACAAGACAGCCTCCAACAACGGCTCCTCTCTGCCCCCATCCTGGTCTACCTGAACCCGACTCTGAAGTGTATCTTATATACAGATGCCTCAACTGAGGCTAGTGGAACCGTACTATCAGAAGTGCAGGCTGGCCAAGAATGACCAATTGCCTACATTAGCAAGATGCATATCCCTGAGGAGCGCAAAGCGTGAAAGCCACCCATCACGTTAGGCCATATCTATATGGTAGACGATTCAAACTCCAGACTGATCATGAGAGCCTCACCTGGATGGTGTGTATCAAAGATCCCCGAGGACAGGTAGCATGTTGGTTGGAGGAACTGCAAGAGTTCAATTACACTCTAGATCAGTGGCGTGAAACGTGTGAGCCTGACCTGGATAGTGCGCATCAAAGGTCTCCGAGGACAGGTAGCACGTTGGTTGGAGAAACTGCAAGCGTTCAATTACACTCTAGAGTAGTGCCGTGAAACGTGTGGCCCGCTGCCAAAAGTGGCTCACAAGTGGCCCACAAGTTCAAAATGCGTGACCCACTGACCAATGTCAAAATTTTCAGGTTACAAAGGATATTAACTTCAAATTATTGGCTTCGCAGGAAACATGTCACCCAAAAAACTAGGAATACAGACATGAACTGGAGTATGAAATTTAGGTAACTTCCCCATCGTTCGCAACATTATTGATTATATCATTAGGAACACCCAGGAACACCCAGGTCTTACCTATGCTGAACTGCGACTAGCCTGGCTAACCAAGCCAACTCTATTGGGCTACGTGGGCTGGTGCGGTGGGTGGGTGGTGGGGACACCTCAACACCTTTGCGCCAACCTGCGAACAGATAACTCCCAATACAGTTGGTTAGCGGGTTAAACTGTGACTAGACTTGTCTAGACTAGACTAGGCATGCATTATAATACAATAAATTGTAACTTAAAGTATGTTTGAATGGACTCCGGGGTCTAGTCACAACTGACGTTTCGAAGTTGAGTGTATGTGGGTGACAGGCTGGCGCAGTATAGATCCGTTGTTAATGAGTCTAACCTCAAATATTATCATCGGTCTACCCCAGTCGGTGAACCATGCCCAGTTGAAGGCGGAATTGTGTCACCTGAAATGGGCACAACTAAACCTTCAACTGGATGCCGTCCCCATTCTGCTGGGAGCGATAGGCCTGCCAAGGTATTCCTCATACCAACTGGCGAAAGGTCCACTGGACAAAAAGCGAATGCAGGTCGAGGTAGAGCACATTGTCGACGTTCACAATCTGTATCTCCTAATAAGACCAGGGCAGCATTGCTCAGGACGGTAAAACGGAAAAATATTCTCTCAAAAATGCCAAGAACAGAAATGTTTACAATGGTAATACAGAGAACCGCTCTACTGTTCAGGCCAGGGGCAGCAATGCTCAGGATGGTAAAGTAGAGCAATACAGTCTCAAGCGTCGACAAGCAGCAAGTAAGCACCTACATGGTAAGGCTACTGGGAAACCAACATCAGTACTGGTGGCTAGTAAACCAATTGTCAATGCCGAAGGACAAACCCACATTGGAGAGCCAAAGCGTAATAGGAAGGCACCAACATGGTATGGAAATCCTAATTCACATTAGAATTATCCTTTGGTGACTGATTTCTTTGTAAAGTACATATCTTATTAATATTTCGGAATTTATTTAGAAAAGTGCATCTTTTGCCCCAGTTGCCACTACTCGCAACCGGAAGTATGCCTTATGCCGCCTCCTACTGGCATAGACATAGTCATTCACTGCAAGGCGCCATGACTGTTACTGCGTGTACTAATTGGCGCAGTAACCATGGTAGCCCAGGTGAATTTGGAAATCAGTCTACGCCTCCTATTTCGGACTAGCATGTGATCATGTGACCAGTCACCAGGCTAGCAGCCCACGTGACCGGTAAGGAATGTCGGGGAAATTCATAGTGCGGTAGTTATCATGTTGTGCATGGTTTCGTGCGTTATGAAGACACTCCCCTTTCTTGTGCTAGTTTAGCGTTAAGAATAGTGGTAGTTTATTGAGCAGAGCAGCTATCGCCAGTACCACTCCTCAAGTATCACTCCTCAAGTACCACTCCTCAAGTACCACTCCTCAAGTACCACTCCTCGAGTACCACTCCTCGAGTACCACTCCTCGAGTACCACTCCTCGAGTACCACTCCTCGAGTACCACTCCTCGACTTCCACTCCTCAAGTACCACTCCTAAACTCAGTGACTAGGCATGCGATTACCACTCC
>JAOQGN010059713.1:0-12558 GCA_027564295.1 Himantozoum antarcticum
CAGGCCATTATTTTCTTTCGGTCAAGTGACAGAACAGCGGCCAGTTACGGCGCCGAATTTGCTCTCTGTAAAGCTGCTGGGACATGTCCACGTCATTAAAGGAGGACTGCAATAATATATGAATGTCCCACATATAGGCCTAGGTTATAGAAGAATAAATTCTGATGCTAATAAACCTTTACAAAATAGCGCGTAATACGTATTAGTTCCCTAAGCTCCTCCCACAAAATTGAGGAATATGTATTATGGAGTACCCGTAGTAATGGCTAATGGCTACTTCAAAGATAATGTTACTTTCATGTCAGATTATAATGAAACTAGCCAGAATGTATCTTTCAAAGTATCAGACTATTGACACATCAAAATACATCTCTGAGATTTTTTTGTGTGATATTTTTGCAAAATAAAAGTACCAAAATGTCACATAGGTTTGGTTTTAAAACCTTGCGACAAGCTCAGCTGTTGCATTTGACTACCACAAATAAGCTCATTTAAATACTTTACAACCATTATTCACTGGTACCTTATTCAATTAATTTACAATATTTGTGTGCCTTCAGTTTATTTACGTCTTACTTACTTCTAAAGTGGAAGACACAGATTTCTTTCCTTCATCACTCAAGAATAAATGATATGGATAAAGTCTACCAACAGCTTCATCACCACCCACATGTGGGAAATCATTCTAACAACAAAATTGATAAACAATAATACATAACATTGATAGAAAACTCCCAAACAAACAATAATATGTTGATGGAAATAAATAATGATACTAGCATGAACCTATATTGGCCTCATTAAATTCAATTATAATAGAAAGAATTGTCAATTGGTGTATTGGTAATCTAAACGCAATATAAGGCACATGTTGGCAAAGGAAAATAGTAAGAAATGCAGGAAAAAAATTAATTTAATTTACTACTTCACTTTCTATCATTATCAATATTTATATGCATATATATATATATAATATAATTATTTATTATTATTAATATTAACAAAACAACTAATTTAGGCTTTTATAATTTATATCACTAATAATAAAAATCTCAATGCAGTCATACCAGAATATTTCAATCTGGATGAAAATTAAATTAAACTATAATAAACACAACCCGTCAGATTTCACATGTTGCGAAATAACAGCATCAAAGCGTCTTTGGGCCATAGAAGGATTTATCAATCTATCTATCAAATTATAATACTATCAAGCAATGCGAGGTTGGTGTTCCTCGAGCAGCATTGACAATTATTATCCAGCGTAGCAAGGCATTATTATTTATAATACATTAAACAACAATATAGTAGTATTTGCTTTATTTATAATTATGCTTTGTGTTGTTGTTGCCGTAGTGGAATTATGAAACAATCAGCCAAATCTCAAAAGTTGCTTGTGTATGGCTGCAGACTGTAAATCATTATTATGAAACTCAGCAAGATAATGTCACACTATGATTTAGGAATAGTCTTCCCTTGTATTTAAATTTTATTGAGAAGATAACTCTAGCATGCATACGCCTGTCTTTGGGCTTCTTATAGCCAGTATATAGGGAAACCAAAGACTCATGTTTAAATACATATCTACACACATTCATATACATGTACATGTACATGTACATGTACATGTACATGTACATGTACACGTACATATACATGTATACACATTATACATGCATATAATACCTCAATGAGGGAGGGAAATGAGGGAAACTTTAGAAAACAAATGAATTTTAGTACACAATTTTCACACAAACATATGCTGAGATGCTTAGTAATAGTAAGTACCATGATAGCTGCCAGGAGAGGCATATTAGAGAGCGGAAAGTCAGCAATGCCCAGAGTAGCTGCCTCCTCCTGTATGATGGTGTGGGCAAACGATAGAACTTCTGATATGAGTGACTGGTCTAGTGTAGGGTATGTAACTCTGAGTACTTCATACTGCTCCTGTACAAGTAGAAGAAATAGCATATGTACAGTAGGGTGGAGTAGGAGAGTACCCGACCTTCTCTAGAGAAGGAAACCGGGCACCAAAGAGAATCCTACATATAGGACTAAGGTTCCAAGCTCTGCCATTACATATTTCCCATGCTTATCCACGCTCTGCTATTACATACACGTATATACATTCCTCTCTTTTCTATTGCATGTAATATAACGTTACATAATGCTGCACAAATATATAATAAACTAGAAATGATAAAATCATGACCCGGGAAACATATTCAGTTGAAAATTATACAAGCATAGAAATTGAAATTGTAGCAAGGCCTAAACGATGAACTGAAAAAAATGATGAGTAAGGTGAAACACAGGCTAGATAGGGCTTGGATATTGGGTAATGTTTAGTAGTAGTATTGTTGAGATTGCCGAGTACTCTCTAAACACTCTCAACACTGCTACAAGTATGTACTAAACATATGGAACGTGGAAAACGTAACCCAATATCGAAACCGATGCTTGCCTGTGGTGAAACAGGCAATGGAAATAGATTGTCTTTGACATTAGCATGCTAAAACAATAACCCGTTAGCCACAGTGTATAAACAGTGTTGCCCTCTAAACACCAAGAGGAGGTGGGGTGTTGTGTTGCTTAAGCTATAATCGTAATTTTGATTTGTTATATAAATATTAAAAAAATGAATTAAAAAAAAATAAATATATTGAAGAAGTATGCAGAAAATTATAAGGATAATGTAACAAATTGAAAAATAATTAGACGATCAGTTGCTGGAATGCGTGTTTACTAAAAGTTATCATGGTAGTTATGAAATATAGTGCGATGTAGGCAATCGTTACACAATTGTTACTACTCTACAGCTTGTTACTAAAGTGGCACAAAACCAGTTCGACACCAATGATTGTTTTGAATTAAAAATAATCCTGATTTTATTCAGAAATGACGTATTGGTGACGCAATGGGACCTTCGCATCAGTAGAAGTCTAATATATTAGTTAGTCAGCGTTTCTCTGGATAGCCAAGATTTAAATTGAATCCAATGTTCTGAGAGGTCATTGAGAGTGAAACCTTGACATTGCTAATGAGATTAAGGTGATAAGTAAAAGTCTTAGCTGAAACGATAGCTTTTGAATTTATTTGACTTCTATTTATGAAATATTCCTAACAATCGGCAAGGGAATAAAAAAAAATTGTTTTTAATTAATTGTGTTACGCTACGCAAATGACACGATAACATAATATATTTCGTCTTTTAAAAAGGAGCCAAATAATTATAATTGGTAATGTCTATGGGGGGATGGGGTTGGGTTTGTGACAAAGTGAAGAACTACCTTGTTAACTGTGAAGAAACCAAGTAGTGGAAAATCTCGGTAGCTTAAACACGAAGAAATGAAGAATGGATCCCTGCTAAAGAGTGAAGACTGAATGAATAATGGCCTAAGAATGGCTGTTAAGTGTGAATACTTAATAATTAATTGTGACAAATGTGAAAACAATTGAGTGGTTCCCCCTCCACCATTTATAATAATTATAATAAATGTTGTCAATCTGTAAAAGTGAATTGTGATTGTAATTGAAAAATGCGGTATAAAAATAACGATTAATGAGTGTGATGAATAGAATAGAATAGTGAAATAGAATAGTTCAGCGGAAATAGTTCGGCGGAAATAATTTAGCGGGAATGGAATCCAGGATCGCGGCGCTGAGATCTTAACCACATGATAATCTCTGCTCCCAACTTTAAAGAGACTATAACGCTGTCAAAATTTTATACATAAATATTATACGGTTATTGATGATACAAATAAATGCAGTCTGGTGTAAGTACATTAAGTAATCACATAGTGTAAGTCTGTTAATGATTGTAATTATTCAGTAATGAGTCAGTGAATGATACTCAATTGCACACATTGGAAGCAGTTAATTGCTAACAGTTAACTGCTAACCATCAAACATAAATAATTTATTTCTCTGTCTCTTTGTTGGATTTGATATGCTTCAACAACTGGCACCACAACAAATTATTAACCAAAATGAAAATGTTAAATAAATTACTAAGTAAATAAATAATCTGCATGCCAATAGCTATCAATTGTGTGGAAAAAATATTGGGCCTTCCCTTATAATATACAGTGTGCACCAGTCGGGAGTATTTCCAAGCACTCTTATGTTATTGGTGGCATATCCATCACCAGCGTTGCCAATTTAATTTTTGTCACACTGGCAACACAAGCATTGGTAGTGGATTCAGAATCAGACACAGAATCACAACGTTAGCTGAAATATGAGTCTGAATCAACAACAAATGCAGTTGAAAACCTGAAAATAGTTCAACTGAAGTCGTATCCAGCATCAACCAGTGACTGTTATAACTTAGTAGTAATGAAACATTTAAAATAATAATGAAATGATTTGAAATTTGGTAAACAAACTTCTAGAATTTAAGTTTTTCAAGTTGAATGTACAATGAATTTAACATATCTTTAGTCTTTGGGCCAACAAATTTGGGAAAGAAATAGTTTACAAATTTAAAACTTTATTACCTAACATATGTAATAGGAAACATTACTGGTGCCCCAGGCTACGCAACTGAAATGCGAATCCACCCAATCATAGTTCAAGTTTAGTCTGCTTTCACTATTTAGTCAGACGATAGTGTTAGTGTCCTACAATGAACATGTAATAATCTAAAGATGCTCTAAACCGGCATAGCAAAAGTGAAAGTGACATGAGATTATTTAGATTTACTTGCTTGGTAATTTAAAGTTTTAATCCAAAGAAATCTGGTTCCATCTACATATTTCCTACATAAAGTTATGACATATCTTCCTCATTAGGGGTTTGTTGTCACTTAAATACCAATTGTGTGTATGAACTCTATACAGAATGTGAGGAGATCTTCCCCTAAGGTTTGTGTATTTCTGCTCAATTCTACTAATGGGTAGGATAATATTTTAAGACCGTCTTTCTCATGCGTATGCTATTAACCATATCGGTAACAATCTAACGATTGCTTCCCGGGGATTCTATTCTTAATGCCACATCTTTGTACATGTAATTAATATCATGGTGACAAATGATTGATTGTCAATGGACATACCAATCCTCATCACCATCGACCAATGGTCAATCTGGTACGGCTTTGAATATCCCAGTAAGTGTTTTAATAAGCTTTTATAATGCGTTTAATATGCTTTTACAATACTAATATAATGCTTTTACACCATATGAATCACAGCCATTGGATATATTATATCATTGACAACTATTAAAAGCCTATTAACTATTAATCCAAACGAAATTATATTTTATGTAAAAACAGTAAGCATTCATTTTTCAGAATTTGAACCCAACAGCTCAGAATCATGGCCTGGTCATCTACCAACTGGTCTGGTCATCTACCAACTGGTCTGGTCATCTACCAACTGAGCTGCCATCTCGTTAAACCAAGGCCAGTAGCCAACTAGTCGGCGAGCAACGAGAATAAATCCAAAATCTCTGGAGTTATCCAATCCTGGCAGCTGTTAGTGTGAAAATATTTTGCAACTCTGACATCTGCCTCACTCTTTTAGCATGGCCAGCCAGTACCTTTCCCATACAAAGTATATCACGCAAATGTAGCCATATCACACAGAGATTAGTTAGACAACCAGTGAGTTTTGGTGGTAATGCCTAAAAAATTCACATACCACCGACATATCAAGTTGAAAAGTCAATCTCCTAACAAATAACACACTGCCATGTTGACACTTAGGGCTCATTATAATCCTCCGCAGACCTTAGAACCTTTGTTTGACGATTGACAGACCACAATCGAACCCCGAACGTTTTTTTTTAGAAAATCAATCACACAAAAAGTGTCATTATAGGATAAATGATTTTGCTATAAAATGTGAACTGTGACAAGAGAACCTCATTCTATATCATACTGCACTGTGTAAACCATGAATTTCTCATACATCTGTCTTGTTCTGTGTTTGGTTCTTGCAGTGGCTGTGACGCAGAAGCCACACAAATGCTTTGATAAACTAACAAAACCTGGACGGCACTGCCCTGGTAACAGATTTAGATGGATCTATAAGCCAAGAAGGAACAAATGTGTGAGAGTACCATCCTGTCACAAGCTAAACTGGGATTTGGGTAAGAACTTTGATTATAATACAAATGTATCATACATTTTTTAAATCTAATTAAAACTTGGAGTTAAACATAATTGTGTAAGTATTATTCACATACATATTTATATAAGTAATAATAATTATATTTAAAAATGTAATATAGTAATATAGGTTTATATTGTTCGTGAAGAACATGGATTTTAACTTTAGTACATTTTACATCCGGATTTCCGACTAAGTGCTATTGTGACTCAGAAATTTTATAACTCATTAAAAATTAGTCTCCAATTTCACATTTTGTCCAACTGGTTAATGCTTTCATCAGAGTTTATTATAAAATTATAAAGTAAAATATTTCTTTCCGTTCAACTATTCTATTCTATTCTACTCTTCACTTCACAAGCCGATGAATGATTGCAGCTAACAAACACATTGGATCTATCCAATTTTGTATAATATTGTAATTTTTTTATGATTTTTATGTGACTTTTGTGATTTTTGCATAATAGTGATTTCTGTTTTTGTTTACTATTATTAATTTACTTGACTTTTTTGCCATTAATTCAACAGACTACTAAATAAAGATTCATTTCCATACCTGATGGATAGGATCCCTATCAAAATGTTTTAAATATCGACGACTTAAATGCCATTAAGTTGGTATCAGAAGTATATTTTTGAATTTTTTTATGAGCCATATTGCACATAGTGTAACCATTTTAGTGTAGTGTAGTCACTGTCCAGATTAGTCATGCTGTGACATGCTTATTGTAAACTTTTCAATGCTATCAAATTAATTTAATTAATAAGTTAATTACATTAATGTTGAAAATGCAATTAAATACAAATGCAAATTTGCCGAGGGGCATGTCAGCACAATTACATTGTAAGATAAAGATGGTATAACATACTATTATGCTGAAAAGTCACGATTACAATCAAACACTTCTACGTAGCCTTAACCATAAAAACCGGCTCTGATGCACTGCTATACAACTACATGTAACTGTATACAACCAGCTGTAGACCAACTGTATACAACCAGCTGTAAAACCAACTGTATACATCCAGCTGTAGAACCAACTGTATACATTTTGTTTATTGTTGCTTTATATTTATATTGTAGAACAAGGCATAGATGCATCAAGGTATGCAGACATCTCTAATAGCAGAGTAGAAGACTCAAGACTAGCCACATTAGAACGACGGACTGATAAATGGAATATGGATATCATAGCACTGTTATTGTTGAGTTACATACATTTTTTGCCGGTATTTTATATTCGATAACATTTTGATTGCTGGTCATTTGTTGTTTTACTTTGTATGTGAATGAAATTTTTCTTTGATTTAATTAAATACATGGCTACATAAAATGCAATTGTATTTACATGATAAATTGTGTCATGCGGAATTAAGTAGCCCAATTAATGATTGGGTCCAGAAACGAGATGCGAATTAATGCAATGTGCAATGCAAGATATGTAACACGATATGCAATGTAACACAATACAATGCAATACAATGAATGTAACACAATGCAATCAACTTCTGATTTTCATAGTATTGGATCAACTTCTCAAGTTCCTAGCACAATTATAAGATAATGCAGAATATAAAGTAAAGTTTCTACATAATGATATACTTAATTCAGAAGATTTACCTAAGAACAACGATACTCAATCAGTGGATGAAGTCCAGCTGAATTCCCGAATAAAATCATTAGAGCATGTAATTGTATTGCTGGCAGGGCCGGCACGATGTTACCGAAGTGGTGCTTCCGACGTGGTGCTGCTGGTGTGGTGCTGCTGGGATTATGCTGCTGGCGTGGTGCTGCTGGTGTAGTGCTGCTGGCGTGGTGCTGCTGGCATGGTGCTGCTAGCATGGTGCTGCTGGCGTGGTGCTGCTGGTGTGGTTCTGCTGGTGTGGTGCTGCTGATGTGGTGCTGCTGGTGTGGTGCTGCTGGCGTGGTGCTGCTGGCGTAGTGCTGCAGGTGAGGTGCTGCTTGTGTGGTGCTGCTGCTGGTGTTGCGCTGCTGCTGGTGTGGTGCTGCTGCTGGTGTGATGTTGCTGGCATGGCGCTGCTGGTGCCGACACTGTGACAATGCAGAGCTTCTTGTCACAGACCGACTATGTATGCATGTATTTAAGTTTATTTAATACTATTATATCATACAAATAATACAATCTGGCCGAAACCCCTTGCAATAACTTTTGAAGGTGAGATTGGGATAATTTAGGGTTACAATGGTGTCTATGATGTTTTCATTGGCTCAGTTTTATCCTCATAATTTTTTGCGAATGCATGATCCCAAAGTCTTGGGAATTAGTAGCATTTGATGTTTAGATTCATTGCAGTTTGGCTTTTGCCATTCTATTATGGGTTAGACTGCTAGTGGCTGGTTGGTTCAACAACAGCTCATATCCAAATTTCTTCTAGTCACTAGCAGCTGCGGAAAATTGGTTCAATTTTTCGACTAACTACGGATTGTCTTACCATTTCTCATCAAGCAATATTTGATCTGTGGTGTCTGCCACAATGTTTTAGCATCAACCGTGTGTACTTTGCCAAGGCAAGGTATATCATTTGAATGCAGCCATCTAACAGAGAGGCAAGTTGCATGGGAATGGATTTCTGATGATGTTGCCCAGAAATGCACATAATATGAACTTTGGAAAAATAGGACTATACATGTATTTGTAATTTTGTGTTCTTTGGTTGATTATTCTACTTCAACTGCATGGTAATGAGATAGAGTCTAATTTATGTCATGGCTTGTGAAATTCAGTGGTTGTTAGTTACACAACCAGAGAGTTTTGGTGGTAATGCCTAAAAAATACACATGCCAGGGGCATATAAGTTGAAAAGTCAATCTCCTAACGAATAGCAAACTGTCTTATTGACACTTAAAGCTCATTATAATCCTTCGCAGAGCTTAGAGAACCTTTGTTTGGTAAATTACAGACCACAATGGGGGGTATGGTGCCTGGTTTTTGCCACAAAGTGAAGAACTACCTTATTTGAATTGTTAACAGTGAAGAAACAAAGTAGTGCAAAATCCCTGCAGCTTATAACCGAAGCAATGAAGCACGGATCCCTGCTAAAGAGTGAAGACTGAAGCATGGCCTAAGGTTGACTCTTCAAGTGTGAAGAGTTTATTCCTAAGTATGATAACTGTGAAGACAGAATTTGGTGGTACCCCGCCTCCACAATTGAACCTGAACACATTCTTTAGAAAATCAATCATGCTAAGAGCATAATTATAGGATAAGTGATTTTGCTATAAAGGGTGGACTGTGGCAAGAGAAGCTCATTCTGTATGATACTGCACTGTGTAAACCATGAATTTCTCATACATCTGTCTTGTTCTGTGTTTGGTTCTTGCAGTGGCTGTGACACACAAGCGATCCAAATGCTTTGATAAACTAAAAAAACCTGGACGACCCTGTCGTGGTAACAGATTTAGATGGATTTATAAGCCAATAAAGAACAAATGTGTGAAAATACCATCCTGTCAGAAGCCAAAACTCGGATTTGGGTAAGAACTTTGCTTATAATTCCAAATGTATCATGCATTTTTCTAAACAAAACTTGGAATTAAACATAATTATGTAAGTATTATTCACATATATAATTATATGAATAATAATAATTATAATTAATATAGATTTATTTTGTTCGCAAAGAGCATAGATTTTCATATTAGCACATTTTACGTCCAGATTTCCATTTAAGCGGAAGCCTATTGTGACTCAGAAATGTTTGAACTCATTAAAAATTAGTGCCCAGTTTTATTTTGTCCAACTGGTTAATGTTTTCATCAGAGTTCATTATAAAATTATAAAATCTAATATTTCTTTGTATATGACTATTCTTCAAGTTACTAGCCGATGAAAGTTTGCAGCTAACAAACAAATTGGATAGTGATTTCTGTTTTTGTTTACTGTTATTAATTACTTGACTTGTTTACCATGAAATCAACAGACTACTAACTGAAAATTCATTTTCATACATTAGGGATAGGATCCCTATCAAATGTTATATATATTGATGATCTAAATGTCGCACCGTTAAGTGTCAGAAATCTTTCTTTGAGTTTTATATGAGTCACATGGTGCATTGTGTAACTTTTTTTAGTGTAGTGTAGTCACCGTGTAGTGCAGTCACCGTGTAGTGCAGCCACCGTGTAGTGTAATCACTGTGTAGTGCAGTCACCATGTAGTGTAGTCACTGTGTAGTTTAGTTACCGTGTAGTGCAGTCACCGTGTTGTTTGGTCATACTGCAACATTTTTATTGTAAGCATTTCAATGTTATCAAATCAATGCCTAATGTTTTTGATATTAGAAATGTAATTAACAAATACAAATACGAATTAGTTGTGGGACATGTCAACTAAATTGTAAGATAAAGATGGCATAACCTACTATTATACTGAAAAACTTCGATTAAAGTCAATCATTTCTGCACAAAAATATCCATACAAATCAGCTCTTGAGCTCTGATAATATGTTAGCATATAGCTAACTGTGTACATTATCTTTATTGTTGCTTTATATATGTTTAGAACACGGAGCAAATGTCGGAAGGCATGCAGAGACTAATAACAAGTTTGAGGACTAGCCACATCAGAATAACGGAGGAATAAGAATATCATAGCACTGTTATTGTTGAGTTACGTACATTCTTTGCCAGTATTTTATATTTGTTAGCTTTTTTATTTGTGGTCACTTATTTTTTTACTTTGATGTGAACAAAATTTTTCTTTGATGTAATTAAATAAAGGGATACATACAACATAATAGTATTTGTGTGATTAATTGTGTAATGCTGAGTTGAGTATGTATGTATGTATGTATTTATTTATTCTTCGTCTCTGTATAGAGAAATAAAATTGTTTATATAGGGTGCTCTGTAAAAAATTATACTAAGACAAAAGTAAAATATCAATAAAAAAATCTGAAGTATCCATATAGAATCTATATAAAACCAAAGATAAATTTCATGTTTAAAAGAAAATACTGTTTAATAATTTTACACAGTGTGACCTAAAACAATGTCTCCTGAGCATGATTCTATGCTTGATGGTGGCATAACGCCCTGATGGCAATTTCCGGAAACTAAGTAATGGGTTAGTATTGGGTTAGCATTTCAGTATGTCAGCTGAAAAATAAATTCTCCTCACCAACTGACTCCCCCTTACTCCTTATGGTTGTCCTTTGTACAGATTTATCTCTATAAAATCTGGTTAGACTTAGAGCTGTTCTAATCGATGTGCAGCTAACTGTAAATTTGAAAAGTTGTTTTCAGTTCAGTTGGTCTCGAATACTAAATCGAGATGTCGGAGTTTTGACTCGATATTTCTGAGTATTGTCTCATAAGTGTCTATGCTCTGTCTCACATGTGTCGGAGTTATAAGCCTCGGGTTTTGGTCTGTTGGAGTTGTGACCATTTCCCAATTAACATACATTTACAAACAATGACCAACTGTATGACAAATTGAAAACTGTAGTGTAAGTTCTAATTGTACACCATATAAGCCATTAGCTCACCATATGCATATATTCCTCGAAGAAGATCATCTTTCAAATTAAGTGAATCAAAGGTTGGTGTAACATCCACATCTTCAGAGGTCTCAAATTCAATGGTTTTCAGAAGCTCCTCAGGAATTACACCGCGTTTTGAAGCCATTTTATCTGTAAATAGGAAAATGGAAAAAGTAAAATAGTCAAATGTATAATGCCCTCGAATATTTGCATGGGTTTTAAAATGTTTTAACTTTTATGCAATATCCATAATACTCTTATAGGAGCAGATTGGTTAGAAGAAATTAAAATCATATTAAATCGGGCATAGATTAAGCAAAATAGAATTATAATATATCTTGAATTGAATGCGTTTATTCGGGATAAGTTATTTGCTCATTTATTTGCCGGATATGATCTAAACAATCAGAATTATAGCCCTAGATTCTGTGTGGAGCCATAAAATACAAGTTGATGTTAGATTTTTGTGACATAGATACCAGATCAACGAATTTAATACAAAACAACAGGCCACAAGCTATAGCTTTTCAAATTAGAATATTTTTCAAAATTATCACGTTCAATATTTATTAATTTTATTCATAATCTGCATCAATTATGGTAATAACAAACTTTGATGGTCATTAACATTGGCAACTTTGCTGGATTTTTAATATAGAAAAAGATGAACAATGGTATAACTATGAAGGGAGATGGTTCTACGTCGAGAATAGACAGTGAAATAATTAGCATAGTGTTACATAGAACAGACACAGGTATAACTCGACTATTATATTAAGTATTATAATTATAATTATAATACTAATACAATTTGTATTAGTATTAGTATTAGTATTATAATTATATTAATATTAATTATTATTGTTAATAAAATATAATTATTTATCTGGAGTTTTAGTTCTAATTAAGTTTTATTACTTTATTTAGACCCAATTTT
>JAOQGN010059824.1:0-12553 GCA_027564295.1 Himantozoum antarcticum
AATTCTCAAAAATCAACTTGGGCATTTTGAAAAATCAACTTGGGCATTCAACTTGGGCATTGTCATTTCGACTTGGGAATTTTTTTACTCTCTACCCAGAAAAGAATTTCCGCTGCGCAGTGCTATTTTCCAGAAAAATGCCCAAGTCAAATTTCCATCCCATTACGCCCCTGATATAAATGTAATTCAATAGAATGCAGTTTTGATGTACTTACAATGTGATCTTAGGAGAGGGCAAAACTCCTAAATTAACATGAATTGTGTGGCGACTGGTAGTCCAACTCTGAACTCCAGATTATGAACTGGCACAGAGAAATAGGAGCATCATTAGCATGGTGCTCCTCTTTCCACTGAATTCGTGCTGATAATTTAAGATCTTCAAATATAACCGACACCAGGAAGCAGGGATTGTACCATGCTCATGATTAAGATCATGGCAGCTCATTTGAGAGGCGCCGATTTGTGAAATCGAGTTCCGCTGCTGTCATAAAACACTCTGTTAAAAATATTTAGGAAAGATTCTTAATCTTGAAATTGACCCTGTATTGTGATCCCTTGACCCTGTGTTGTGATTCCTTGACCCTGTGTTGTGATCCCTTGACCCTGTGTTGTGATCCCTTGACCCTGTGTTGTGATTCCTTGACCCTGTGTTGTGATCCCTTGACCCTGTGTTGTGATCCAAGCCAAGTGGGTTTCCCTCGACTAGCTCACAACTCTCGGATTACCCAAGTCAAATAAGAAAGTTTAATCATCAAGCCACGTTTACACTAGGCCGATTGCATGGCAATCTCAGTGTTGGATGATATTTTTAGGTGACGTACATACAAATCTGGCTGGTGTAAAAGCTGAAAAGGTTGTGTTCTCTTGCCGATTAGTTGAAAACATCCAAGAGTGGAATCGTGCATTGATTGAGTAGAGCTCCATTGAGCAGTGCTCCATTTTATGCGACAGACTATGAATCGCAAACTGCTTGACCAATCAGTGACAGGAAAAACATGACTGCCGTTCAGTTCTGCATAAATTCAACATGCGAGTTGGTGTGGCATAAACACAAAATCTTAATTAGAGTTTGTTCCAAGTTTTTGTAGAAATTGGTATTAGAATATGGGTTAGAATTAGATTTTTCCTGATCTTCGAATTGGAGATAGAGTTGGTGCTGGAGTTAAATGTGGTTTCACTAATAAAATTAGCAATCATTATTCATTTTTGGTAATTAACTTCAGAAGTGTAAGATAATCTTAGATGATGAAATTGCAATAAATAAATATCTTCGCGATCAAATTAATAATTAATATATCCTGGATAAGCAATGGCAGTATACCCTGGGTAAGCAATGGACAGATAAATCCTGGAAGGTGAATTATATACCGCTATAAATCACTTTCCTCATCTCTCCTCCATTATAAGGTTTCTATAGATCATAGGTGACGTGGATGTACCAGTATTTAATGCCTTGCAAACATCATTAGTGTCAAAGTGGTACAAATTAGTATAGTATTGCAAGCTGATATTCAAGCGTCATAAATTTATAGAATGTTTCGTAATAGAAAGAAAGTAAGAATATTTATGGGCCCAAGGTATTTGGAGCAGAGTAGAGAAGAATAACTGTAAAATACTGTACACACCTTCTGGATGCATGGAGGATAATATGATATTTCTAATAACAATTATATTATGTTTATTACATTTTATTATTATAATAACAATTTGTTTAGGGTCATTCATAAGGATCTTCCTATTGGTGGAAGTGGAGAGTGAAAAATAAAATGAGGGCCTTATATGCCTAGGCCTATATATAGAATATATTGGAATATATACCCTACTCGAAGAAATTATTAGTGGACTTAATTTTGGCGAATCTCCAGCACAAAACTTAATTAGCAGACTTTATTTTTAGCGAAATTTGAAATCACCCAAGTGTTGTTTTCTATATAAATCCTTCAAATTTCACTACCAAACCTCTAAAATTTTGGAAGAAATTAATTATTACCAGAATTAACTTTTGTGAATTTTCCATTAGAGAAATTAGCTAAAATTTATTTCAACCAATAATTTCTTCCAGTAGGGTATATATATTCCAATAGGATATATTGGAACGAGGCACCTCTTTCATTTTTTCACTCCTACACCCATCCCAAAATATATACCCATCCAAAGGATAGGATAACACAAAAGTGCACCCACCCCCAAAGATAGGATGATAGAACTAATTATATATAAAGATAGTGTTTCCACTCGCAGTACCACATTTACATAATATACTAACACTTGTAAGTAAAATGTAA
Organism: Himantozoum antarcticum; assembly: GCA_027564295.1. Taxonomy (NCBI): domain Eukaryota; kingdom Metazoa; phylum Bryozoa; class Gymnolaemata; order Cheilostomatida; family Bugulidae; genus Himantozoum; species Himantozoum antarcticum. The sequence continues at coordinate 2,286 of JAOQGN010059824.1, forward strand.
CTTTTAAGCTAAATAATTATAACTTTGAAGCCAGTCTTGCAATATTTATTTTAGATAATTTATGCAGGTATGAATGAGCTGGTGTAACCACTGATATATTGCAGGTATTTGATAAAAAATATTCCAAAGTAGTGTAATATTTAGATGCTTCCCATTTCTACCCTTGCGTTCTCAAAGTCCTAGTTCATTTCCATAGCTCCAATTACCCTTTATGGCGGTATTTAGATCCTGCAAAGTTTCTGGAATTTCTGGACGGCAAAGTCAAAATCGACTGGTCTAAATGGGAAGACAGAAGTCAGAAAGGCGAAATATCGAGGCGAAAACTTTGACAGTCAAACCCGGCGATGTTGAGCTCAGCCATCTCAGTGCTAAGTCTCTTGGCCGATCGTTGTTGCATATATTTATTCACCCCCTTTGAAAAATGGCTATTTGTTGAATCGCGAACTATGGTATGCCCACACAATGAGTGTTTCCATGCCGTTTCGTTTGATGAAGAAGATTTAAAATTTATGATACTTATGTAAAATAAACTGCCAATAATTCTTTTTACAATTTTTGTTGATTTATCTGAGCATTTTATCGATTCTAATAGTATGTAGTAGGCATCTGCAACATTTATGAGTATTTAAATGAGGGATGGGAATGCATTTGAACAATAATAATAAAGAATTCAGACCAATGTATATGTAAATATAAAAAACGATTTTAGTGCCTGGCTTGTGTAAGGAGCATGCCTGAGCAACATCTGTCTGAAAATGGCTCATACATGAACGACGAGACGCTTGCCTACGAAGGGCAGTAATCTGGTCCACTCAGCCTTAGGTGACGGGACAGGTGTATCGCCACCCTCAACTTTAGTTCTGGTAGCCATTGAGATCATTGGTTTATCAAACAATTCTCAATGTCATATCCTACACAACATGACCTTCGTAAATTGATTATTTACAGGTAAAACATTGGCCAATACCCACCCATACCCATTGGCTCTACGTGTATTAGGGTTGCTGTCAACTGCTCAAACAATAATACAGGCACCAAAAGCTTGCCACATGCGCACCACAATCAACAATATAAACAAACATTCTGATTTATAAATACCACTTAACCCAATATAAAGATTTACAATGTGTGAGACAATGTGAGATTAAGGCAGCAGCACAGCTAGTTAGTGTAGTTTGTGGGTCCAGCAGATCTTCTGAACTCTGGCCTTAATTACCAAGAATTTTGTACAGCAATAGTCTACAGGATTAATACTCGGCTATATATGGTAACATATTAATTGTATCATTTGAATAATATTATGTAAGATACAGTAGTTGTTTTCAGAGATTAACTAAAGCCATTCCAAATTTATTTTTAGATCTAGATGACAACATCGGAAAAGTAATGATGAGGCAGGCAGATATTTTATTTTATATTTATTCATATTTTAAGCTAATTTAGGATAATTTTGTGATTAATTTTATTAATTCTTATTTTATACAAAAGTCAGAATGCGGGAGGCCATTTTTTAATTTATTTAAGGTATCTGCTATGGGGAGAGATGAGGTATTATATTTAAGGTATTTGCTATGGAGAGAGATGAGGTATTATATTTAAGGTATTTGCTATGGGGAGAGATGAGGTATTATATTTAAGGTATTATTGCTATGGGGAGAGATGAGGTATTATATTTAAGATATTTGCTATGGGGAGAGATGAGGTATTATATTTTATTATGCCCAAAAATAATGACGAGGCAGTTAAGCTAGACCTAAGAATTATTTATTTGGTTTAGCCGAAGTAAAATTTTTGAGACCCCTCCTGTTTCGAGGTTTTAGATTCTTTGAAGTGTTCCTGTCTTACACTGTGCAATGAGTGGCATTGGAATCAACCTGTTAAAACGCTGGAAAAGCTACTTTTTGGCATTTATGTTTTATCTAATAGTAATGATTTAATTAATTAAGCCTTACGAATGATTGGCCTTTCAACTGTCTTGCCTTGCCTTTTGCTAGAAGGTTGTTGATATTTAAAGATTAGTCAGGTAATCTCATGGTAGCTTAGTTTGGTGCAGGACTACCTGAGCAAGTTCCGTAGATGATCGGTCTAGTATAAGATGTCTGTAAATTGACTCTTCGGAATGAATGTCTTATTTATAATGAGTAAAACTCTACGAGTTGCCATGAAAGAGTGCTGAACCAGAACATCACTTGATCTGTTGAAACGGTATCATAAGTGAGCAGAGTTCTGCACTGTGGTTCTATCGTGTCTGCACTGTGGTTCTATCGTGTCTGCACTGTGGTTCTATCGTGTCTGCACTGTGGTTCTATCATGTCTGCACTGTGGTTCTATTGTGTCTGCACTGTGGTTCTATCGTGTCCGCAGTAGACTACCAGATCCATCTCACATTATCACTTGAACAAATCTAGCGGTTTTCTAAAATGTTAGCTGGAAACAGAATACACAGATCGTCCTGATCTGGTTATATACCAGACCTTGAGCCCCAAACATCAATATATATCCTATAATCGACCACCTCGACTATCTGGGCTTGCATTCAGTTAGGCGGCTAAAACACCAGCAATATTAATGGCTGGCCAGACCATCACATATGTTTAAAAGACAAAAATTCATAACTCAAAAGTTCGTAATTGTAGAGAGTTGTTGCCTAAACGCCATCACCTTAATTATCCTCATATCTATTTTGTAGACAATGAGATTAGTGGAGATCATAGTGTTTATTGCTGTTTCCATGGCTACTAGCCTTGCCAATCCCACACAACATAGACATGGTCATCAGTCAAGGACAGATAATACAGAACAAGCATTGCCAATCCTACCTCTTATACCACAAGAGTATCAGTCTGTATATGTACTGTTTGCTGAGCATATACCAGACACTCCCCCACCTTGGTCTCTAGTCCCAACTAACAGTAGTGGGCGGGCTAAGAGGAATGCAAACAATACAGTCAGCTATCGTCACATAAAAAAGTCTGTGTGTGACAGTGTAAAGCAGTGGGTACAGAAAAGCACAGCCGAGGACATGTGGGGTAACAATGTCACCATAGTACAGAGAATTGACATAGGTGGTACCAGGATTAATCAATATTTCTTCGAAACTCGATGCTCGCAAGAAGATTGCCAATGTCGCGGCATCGATACAAACTCATACACCTCTAAATGTGAAAATAAATATATTTGGGCATATGCCAAGGTAATAGATCAATACAGGACAGTGTCTTGGAATTTAATAAAGCTTGGCGGTTCTTGTAGCTGCTCGATTACAGAGAAAGTGACACAAGACCAGGATATATGGGATGACATGAGGTAGTAGCAAATACAGCAGGACTGTGCTGACGAAGAAGTGAAGATATTGCATGACCTGCAATCATGTGTATACACATTCCAATGACTACGCTGCCAGAGTGCTGCCATAGCAGAGAAATGAAGTCAGTCAGTGAATACGGCAGCACTTCACTAGATCACTAGACCTGGCATTAACATCAGTCCTATATTATCGCTATCTAGGGACACGCATGCACAGTGCATTAAATCACTGATGATTGAAAGCCAAAACAACAAGCGGATCTGTACCCAACAGCCCACTCTTACAGCCTATCTTATCCTGCGTAGGCGAGTGATCGCTATTACCCTCCGATGTAGTCCATCTATGCCTTCCCGCTGTCTTCCCGCTGCCTTCCCGCTGCCTTCCCACTGCCTCAGGCTAGTGGGTAGTACATTATATTCAGATATTGCATTCTGGGAATATTGTTGATCTAGCTATTGTTGACAGCATTTCACATCCAGGTCACTGCCTCATGTAAACATGTTTACACTTCATAGAGTATCACATCCCGTTGCATATGTTATTGTAAGATCCCAATAGTTCCTAAACTATGATTTTTTGTCCAATAATTTGTTGTATAATAATTATTATAATAGTTATCAAAGTCCAAAGACAACAAGCAAATGGCAATGATGCATCCTTGGGGGATGCGAAGACCACTACACATTTATATTTTTCATTAATACAGTCGCATGATACAGAGTTTTTTGCATTCTTTTGCTACAATAAAACAATAAAACTTTACATTAATATGGGAAGTGTTGTAAACGAAATACTCTAAGCGACCTGTTTTGCTTTGGAATTCCCAATTTGAGAAGGTTGTTATACATTTATATGTACAGCAATTCCGTCCAGGCCATCAGTATGCATGACTTAACCCAATCACAAGGTCTTCTGCAGTCCAAGAATTTGGACGAGAGTTGTCTTCCTCTACTCCTTTCCCCCCTCCCCATCTTTCAGGGAGGGGAAAAGAAGAGAAAGGAAAAGGAGAAGAGGAGACAACTCTCATCCACGTTCTTGGGCTAGGTCTTCTGTGATGGAGGGTGGGAGGACCTCTCCCCTTCACTCACTACCCCAGAGAGCTCGGTGATTGGACTATAAATGTCTGCAGACTATGGCCAGAGCTATGTACATTTGTATCCCTCTGGCTACGGATATCCTATTTCCAGCTTTCCACCTATGATTATATCATGCTACTACTACAAGTGTTTATTGTAAATAATAGTTTATTATGATAATGACTAACCAGACAAGCACTGGATCAGAGTGTCAAGTATAAACAATTTTTCATGAGTGATGATGTTAGAGCATCAGGACAAGGATATCGTCGTTCATCATGCAAAAACATTTTATACTGGAAGGCCATTTTCCCAACAGGTGGCTTAGGTTCATGCCTTGTTGGTTTTTAGCATACGAGACCGTCGACATTATCACGCTGATCCGAGCACGCAGAGCGAGATTTGAGTGATAGCTAAATGTTGACAGTGGCAGGTGGGAATCAAACCAGGAATCTCAGATACCAAGCAGAACACCAGAACACCTTACTGCTGCATTATGTCAACTTACGTGGTGTTAGTCTTAGTCATTACAAAACTCAAATCGACTTGTATTCATGAGTATTCTGGCTATAACTATCTACAGGAATTACAACTTTTGGTTCAGTTTTCAATTCTCAAGAGAAAAATTCCTGTGGGTTTGGTATACAATTCCAACAGGCAAAATTGCTTTTACTATCATTTAGTTAAATTGAGTAGCCAAGTAGCAAAATTGAACCGTTGAATCAATTTTGTGTATAATTTCCAGGCAAAGATTTTTCCTTTCACAGCCTTAATTCAACATAGTTTGGTTGTTAGACATTACTAAAGAACTTCTGCAAATTAGATACAATGATGATGGGTTGTGACAGCCCTAGTAAATATTCTAGACTACTTAGACTGAAGGTGAAAGTGCCTGCTATTTTTTACACTCAGGCTATGAGTGACTTGGAGTCAATGTATGATTAATCTACAGGACTTGACTATCTCCCCATATGGCCTCAATAGCAGAGTTATCTTCTCTTATGTGGAGATGCGATGCGAGAGTATAGAAAAGTCACCATTAAAATATTCCGTGATGAAATATTGGTGCTGTCGATGATACCGTCTGATTTGTGGGCCGTATGTTAGCCCAGAAACAATAGTGCAGTAAAGGTAAATCTGAATCAACTGGCTCAGAGCACAGTATTCGGCATCTAATATATGTTGGTCTAATGGTTAGGCTTGCAGCTCTGGCTTCACAGCTATTCCGCAAGCATGAACATTGAACATATACTATATTATTATGCCAGAGGAAAACAATGCACAATGTAGTAGCTGGACAACATCCAATCTAATAATAGGCTTTACGAGGTTTTACCTGCTAATATTGTATTATAAAAAGAAGTCTTACCTGCTAATATTGATGATATGACCCTCGGATGATCCTTTGGCTCTCATAGAAGATACGGCAGCCTGAGTGACTCTCATCAGTCCAATAACATTAGTCTGTGGTAACAGAGAATCAGAGACAGACTGATAGCAAGAGAGTTCTAATAAGGAGGTGAGACTTGCTATCGATCCCTAAACAAGCGCGTCTCCCTCAATGATCTCACTGTTGTATTCTGGTCTCACTGGTGTATTCGATCTAAATAGCCCAAATTCAATTAAACAAAGTTATAACAGCGGATTACACTGTGCTCGACCCGTTATTCTTTACAGCGAACCGGCTATATTTGGACTTTGGAGTTGTCACACCCTAATATATTTTAGTGCCAAAACAGAGCCCTATTGTAAATGAACGTCTTGATCCACGAGTTTGTGGAATGCTTCACTTGGATGGTCTAAATTTTCATTTATGGTGGTGACGATTGTTATATTTCTTAGTGCATTCAATTATATTGACATTTTATCTCAACAAAACAGTGAACATCAAAGCAAACTATTAATTGGTATTGTGAGAAAAGGGGCACATAGATGCCACTAGATGGTCTTATTCTGGGAGCATTTTCTCAAATTGCATAATAGTTGCTACCCCTATGAGTGGATTATGGTTGTTTGCAAGACCGCGTTAGATTGGTTGTCAGTATTGTTGAAGTCCACTCGCTCAGAAATCAGATCTCTTGCGTTGAATGGGGCACATGTAGCGAAATTGCTAATTTTCAGTATTCAGTTCCACTTTTGACCTGCTATGACCTCATATTTCTACAAAATACAACACTCTTCAGAAACAGCAATATTTTATTGATAAGACTGGTGAGTTTGGCTGTGATCCATCTGTATTTACTGGTTGAATTCAGTATTTGCAAAATCACAAATCAGCACACTTTCACTGGGACAACTGAGACACGCATGATCACATGGTCTCCATGGCAACGTATATAGTACGGCGTGAAGTTTCACCTCCTTATTAGAACTCTCTTGGTGTCAGCGACGTGATTGATTGAACCAAGTTGCCTTTATACTTTATTTAATATCAATATCTAATATCAATATAATAATAATTATACTTTTTTGATATTATAATAATGTAAATAAATTATTTTTATTGATAATTAGGTCCATTATTAACTAATTGAACTATTTTTTTCTGCGTGCAAATAGCTTTTACTATCATTATATCGTTTAAGATTTAAACAGTAGGTGCTTTCAGTATAGATTCACGTGACCTTCATTCAAATTAAGAAAGTGACCTACCTGGCAAATTATCGAATGCAATATGAGCGTGCATTTCGTTGTAATTCAAGAGCCAAATAGAAACTTTGTTGTTTTGGGAAAATCCCGACACAGTTACAGCTATTTCATTTCGTACATTGTCGGAAGTCAATATAAAAGGGCGGCGCCTGTTGTTATTCTAATTATAGTATAGCGAAAGGGCTCAGATGCTGCAAACCATTTCCTATCACTGCATGCTTGCATTCGTTCAACAAAAGTTCCAGTCCAAGTTTATTTTCATGCCTTCGCGCTTATCTTGAACTGGTAAGTAGTCGTTCATTGACCATGGTGGCAATTAAACTCATTTTGATTATATTATTTCCTGCTCATTTTCATTCAATTCACGCGCATCCTAAGCCATGAAGCTATAAGCCTAAAGCTATGAAGCCTAAAGCACCTAGTGTGCTCTGCCTTAAAACAGCCCAATTTGACTTGGTATCCTCAGCAGGTATAATAAGCAGACATTATTATTATCAATTGCAGTTATTATTGTCAACAATGCAGCTGGTGGGCTAGTCCAAAGTGGTCTGTTTTGACCATCAGTACCATCTACCGCTTCTATGGTCCATCTACCGCTACTGCTTCTTAAGATTTTGATCATCAGTATTGGTGGCAGATATAGTAGGGCTGGTTAATGGTGGACCAGCTAGCCTGGTCTATTATTTTGGTAAATCTTTGAACCCAGTTTCTGTAGCCAGTTAAGATGGCCAGTTAGCTCAGTCAGTTTGGTCTATTAATGTTGCTAGTTGAAGTTACGAGTTAATGTGACGAATTGATGTGGCCAGTTGATGTGACGAGTTGGTGTAAGGAGTTGACGTTACCATTTAATGCGACGAATTAATGTGGCCAGTTGGTGCGGTCATTTGCTGATGTGGTTGTTATCTTAGAGCAAACAGCGACAGCTTGGAACATTTGAGTGATTTGACCCTCTGGAATCATTACCGGTAACATTACGATACATAAATTATGTTGACAAGCTTATGTTGGACACTTGATGACATTCCTGTCAATTAGCACAGCTTTACGTATAATTAATTGTAAATTAAATGGTCTTCTCCTGTGTTTAATGATGCTATACGAAATTAAATGAGTCATGACACAGTGTGTATTGTGTGTAATGTGTCATACGTAAATAAGAAGATATAATATAATAAGGACATTAAGACAAGATATTCGTACCTGCACCTTCTCTGTTTTAATCTTTAGTTTTATTATAATTATTTGCAATTATTTGGTACCAACTTCATTTAAAAATATTTATGTTACACAGACTTTCTCAATTTTTTGTGCATGCAGTAACAAAGCAGAATTGTCGTATTTAATAAAATATTTTTATTTCTTCTGATTTATTTATCTATGTAAGTGCTGTAGATATGCAAATGATGTAGATATGCAAGTGATGTAGATATGCAAGTGATGTAGATATGCAAGTGATGTAGATATGCAAGTGATGTAGATATGCGAGTGATGTAGATATTAATATAAGTGGTGTAGATATCAATGTACTGCAAGTGGTCTAGATATTAATGTAGGTAGGTGGTGTAGATATCTATGTAAGTGGTCTAGATATCAATGTACTGTAAGTGGCGTAGATATCTATGTAGGTGGTGTAGATATCTATGTAAGTGGTGTAGATGTCTATGTAAATGGTGTAGATATCTATGTAAGTGGTGTAGATATCTATGTAGGTGGTGTAGATATCTATGTAGGTGGTGTAGATATCTATGTAAGTGGTGTAGATATCTATGTAGGTGGTATAGATATCTATGTAGGTGGTGTAGACATCTATGTAAGTGGTGTAGACATCAATGTATAATCATATACTAGATAGTAAAATAATATAATAAAATACTCATCTCATCTTCTTCGACTCTCTTTGTTGATACACATTATTTCGTCATTAATTCTAGAGATAACTTTGAATGGAGCCCCAAGTCTTACGCATTAACTCCATTTTACTATTTTAAATTTGAACATGACTCGCTCGATTCTACAGTCCACAGTTGGATGGTTTCCAGGATTGTGGTTGGGTTGGGGTGAGAAGACAACTTCACTTTCCTTTTGCAAAGTGATTGAATAGTCTGCCAGGTCTGCAAATGTGACCGTGTGACCGAGTGACCGTGTGACCGTGTGACTGTGTAACCATGTGACCTATCACCTTGTGACCTATGACCACGTGACCATTTGTCAATTGATAGTTCTGAATTCAGAAGAGATGTGACAACGAACCTAGTGTTTCTATTAAATTTGAAAATTGAAATAATATAGTATTATAATAAATAAATTATAATAATGTTTACTGGGAATAAAATATTTGAAAACAATATTACGTATACAATTTCGCATCCTATTACCCGCAATTTGAAATCAAAGCTGGCCTTGATAGGTAGCTAGTGTAGCCCTGATAGGTAGCTAGTGTAGCCCTGATAGGTAGCTACTGTAGCCCTGATAGGCAGTTAGTGTAGCCTTTTTAGCTAGCTAGTGTAGCCATGAGAGCTAAGAGCAAAATACCTTTACTCTTGATTCTATCCTCCGACTCACCCAGCCCGGAGCTTCTTCAGCAAACAATAAAATAGACTCAAACATTTTCAGATATTGTTGCATTGACCAAAGTGGAACAGAATTACTAAAATTAAACATTATAAAATACTGTGTATGGAAATCTAAATACATGAATGCTGGAAAAGTAAACATAATTTACAAGGATTATGAGGGGGGAATCTGGAGGCAGAGGGCAAAGGAGGAAATCTGTTACTTTCTAAGTTCATTTAGTTTGTTTTACAAGTAAATGATTTGGAATTGAGATTTCGATTTTACCTATGAAACTTAAATTTCTAACCAGTTCTGCTGCTTTTGACGTTCACTTTTGACCAAGCAGGAACCTATTAGAACAGGTTCTACAATTCTGTGCTAGCTACTGACACTACTGCACTGAATCAGTAACAACAGAATATAGCATAGTATTTGCTGTCCAGGCATACTGATTTAAGTTGTAACATTATCATTGCGAAGACGTCACTGTCTGAAGTCATCATTCGTCCGAATGATAAGAAGCAAAACTTCTTTAATGAGATGAAATCTACAATTTATAGTTAGTTCATGCATGGTGCATGAATTCATTTTTTCTTTATTTTGGATGTCATTACAACATCAACTTTGTGTAGCACTTCTGTGATCATGATTATCTTTTATATTTTCATTTATAGTTAATACTT